>OX411550.1:60036302-60104364 GCA_948146395.1 Fragum whitleyi
ACGCAATGTGGTACAATTTTCCTTTTTAAGACCAATGAATTTCAAAACATGCATCTTTAATGCATTTCCGCGTATTTCATCATAGTGGCTAAGAATGTGTAAGAATATATACATTTCTTGAGATCTTTCCCATGATTCTTAATCAAAAGGGTTATTTTGTGCGTGGATTATTTCTTTCCCTAGATCTATTCCTCCAATAGAAACATTAATAAAGAATCATTACTCTCAAAAAATGAAGATAACAAATGGGATAGAAGCATTTTATTATTATCTTTTTTATATTATTTATTTATTTATTTATTTATTTATTTATTTTTCATTTTTGAAGAACATGTCACATGCCGTTTTTTTATATGAGTGATACACGTGAACCATTTATTTATTTCGGTACAGATTATCATAAAAGTTCCATTTTAAATTTATATGTTTGAAATTTATCGGTCGTCGAACACTGACAAAAGTCAAAAGTAATCCCATAAGAAATTTATCTTATCAATGAAGAAATCTTAACATTTTAGCTTCAAAAAAAATAGATAATAAGTTAAGATGAGAGTGCGTATTAGTTGCATTGCGGTATGAATCCGATTCGCTTATTCATGCAATGTGATGTAGTTTTTAGTTTCATTCATCCATGAAATAAAGCACTTTAATTCGGTTTTATGAGCGAGATTTTTAGCTTACATTAGCAACTGACAGAACATGGATGGTTTAGAATGCCTCATCATTTGTGTATGATTTAGATCGAGGGTTTACCAACAGCCATCATTTTTTTTCCGCCCTGGAAACGCGATAATTATTCGATGCGAAAATAAACAATCGAACTTTTTTCCATCTTCCTTTTTAATCCATATGTTGGCATTAACATGGTACGATATTGTAAAGATCTTGAAAGCTTTTAACCAATAAAGTAAAATGCGAGGCGTGGGGCGAATGAAAAGGAGGTCGACTACGTGATTGGAATTCTTCATCTATAAACCGACAAGCCCCTATTGTAATAATGGAAAAAGATCTGATCACAAGAAAAAAAGATGAATTCGTTAGGAAATTTCCGTTTACCGGGCTGCTAAAAACTAATGAAGCGTCACTTGAAATATTTACTTAAAAACTCGGACGAAAAGGAACTTTAAGCTTAAAAATAACCCCGCCCTGATGATATTGATCGATCTTTTGATAGTGAACATCGTGGGTTCTGTGCAAGACTGTAGTAAGTGTATATACAATGTATATACACTTACTACAGTCTTACACCGAACCCTCGACATGTTTGTCAAGTTTCAAAGCCAATGCCTCCAGTACATAGTAATACCAGATATACCACAAAATGTCGAATTTTTCGCACGACGGCGGAGACGACGACTTGAAAGCTATAGAAATGCCTCGGGTTTTCTCCGAAAAAGGCCGAGCTAATACTGACATTATGTCCTAAAATCTGCGTAAAGGTCGTAAGGACCAAACGGCACCATCAGACCTGGGGCCCGTTTTACTAAACTTCTTACGAAAAAAATTAATCGTAAGTCAAAATCAAAAATCGCACCTGGTGTGTTCATTCTTTGTAAGATTCTGTCCTGCAGTATCTCATTGGAATCGTCTTTGGAAGACGATTCCGATGAGATGATGCATGGCAGGATTCCATATTCAGTTACCAATGTAGAGGCAACTTTAATTTTTGACTTACGCAAAAATTTATCGTAAGATGTTTAGTAAAACAGGCCCCTGATTCTGCTTGAAACGATACTGATCACCAAATCGTTACTGACGCCTGCCCTGCGAACGGGATGTTAAAACGGTGCAAACTATTTGCAAATTATATCCTGCTTTGCACGCTAATACGTGCAAAACGGTATATAATGTGCAAACAGTTTGAACCGTTTTGTCATTCTGAACGCTGGGCTGTTCTTTGAGAGATTCCGATGAGTCCATTTTTGCGTGATATTATTCTATTTGTCTAGGACAGAAGATAACTTAGGAAAGGAATTTTAATTGAAACAAGAAACCAGTAAAAGTTCGAAGCTTTTAACAGCCTTAAAATATACAGACTTCACACACCAATTTGGTAACCAAAACATCGTAACCACAGCTTTACCATGTTATATTTATATTGGTTTCGGCAACCAACATGCGACCCACATTTATCAACTTTCACGCTATAAGCATCTTGAAGAACTTTGGCAACACTATTTACTTATCTCATAGACAAATAAACGTATTCGCGAAATGTCAACTCATTTCTCTAGTATACGACTAGGTCTTTCGTCCCCAATATGTGCTATATGCATATTTAAGGCCCCTTGAATGAATACTCTACTTTGAAACCTTCTAAATAATCTCAAACTTAAAGTGAATAAGCATCCCTCTCTTTTTCACTCCTTGAAGTGCAAATGCTAGCTCTCACAGTCAGTGTTTACTTATATGCAATTTAAAAGAAATATCATTTTATTTAAATTCGTAAATTTTACAAATTTTGAAAAAAAATAGCAACAAAGGTTGGTATTTTATCAAACTAAAGAATAGAATTATTTTTTGTCTACCAAACCTTCGGAACAAAAGATTTGGTGTAGTTGTGGTAAAGAAACCATTAAAGAATTATCATGATTTGCCATAAAGGCCTGGAAAATAAAGACAATTCCAGCTAGGCATTGTACGCTGGGATATCACTGGAATTAACTTCAAACGGTAAAAGAAGTAGATTCATTTTTGTTATCGAATAACTGCTCATGCTGTTTGCAACATATACAAAGCGTTGGCAGACAGTATAGACTAAGACCGGCATGCGCAGATGTGTAGTCTTACTTGAGACTCCTGTCCGATTTCTCCTTAATTATTGTGGGTAAAGTTTGAGCCAGAGTGCCCTGCGTTCAGAATGAGAACGTTAGCGAAGCGCTTATCATCTCAAAGCGCTCGCGAAACGCTTTTTTACATCCTGAACACAGGGCTGGTTCAAATGTCCAAAAAAATTAATTTGTTTGAACGAAATTACATTCAGCAGGATAAGGATGAAACGACTTTTTAATAAGGGTCACCTCTGGCAAAAATCAGTAAAATATAAGTCAATTAACGTCCTAAATACTGTCTCAAAAAGTAGGCGTTTTCGTAACAAAATCTCCCTTTTTACCAACAATATTTGATATACAAAATTCGTACTTTTCAAACTGCATATGGTAAACTTTTAAGCGTAGATAAACCAGTCAAAAGCATATGCGGATGCAGGCGAGGGTTCCGAGAATCCGTCCCGACCCCAGATTTAATATGGTTACCAAGAAAGTCTACGTAATCGTTGGGCAGTTGGGGGAAAATGTCGTTACTAAAGCTTTGATAAAGATGTAGTTAGACATATTTCTTCCCAAATGAATTTTTTTATAAGAAAACAAAAACATTTTCTCCTCCCCCCCCCCCCCCCCCCCTCGCCCAGAGGATCATTTATGTTTCAGCATTAGCATTATTATAAACCCTTTTATCTACTATACAGTTTTTTACCGTGCCGAGGTCCGCATTATTTCTTCTACTATAACTTTCTATAAATCATTTTTCTATATACTATACCGGAAACTTCTAACACGCGAACTGGAAGTTTATTCTGTCAGCTATAGAGCATTAAAAAGCAACATGAAAGGCGACAATACGGAAAAAACAAATGAAAGAATATTAATCATAAAGAAATGGAAGGGCTTTTTGGATGGATCTAACGCATAGAATAGAATAATATTTCAAAGTCAGTTTTGACGTCACAGATTTGCATTTTGATAAATTCTGCACGCGGGTAGAGAACGATTATGGATCCACTTTAATAAAAGCAAGAGAAAAATATTTTGTCAAATACATGTAGATGTTTTTGCACACAAGAAGCACACAGACGTAGTTTGAAATGCGAATATCTTCATCAAAACGGGTATTTTAAAATATACACTCCTGTTAATAGTCAACGACTTATTTTCCATAAAGCTATGAAACTAAATAAGAATCACCTAAAGCATTATTAGGTACATAAATGTCTCAGTTCTATTTTCTTCTTTTTTTCATTTAGTACCTCAATAATGAAAAAATAATAGCATGTTCTCCTTAATTTTAAATACAACATTGCCAGTTAAAGTAATTGAAATGAGTCCCACGGTCGACCTGCCTCCATTTCCACAGTTAACAACATCGTTAGATTGACATTCATCTCGATAATAATGATAATGAAATAATAATAATAATAATAGTCATAACAATAATAATAATAATAATAAAAATAATAATTATTATTATAATAATATAAATATCTTTATTTAAAGAAAGCTAAAACATTATGACAATCATTTTCAATTTACAATGAGATGAAAAAGTGTATTTTTACCATGTTGCCTTTCACTCTCTCACATAATCATGTTTATGATATGACATACGTCATTCCAAATCATTCGCTTCATTCATTCAAAACATTCAAAAACACCCCAAAACTCACCAAATAAAGGATAAAAAGCAACAATTTCATTAAAAAAATATGAATAGAATAAATCGCGATTTGACTGACATAATTGAAACTGTAAGCGTCTGACCAGTTCTTGGAGAAATAGGAATTATCTATAGAACTTGTATGCATATTTCATTAAAGGGGGTACTCTAATACGAAGACGATAAAGATAACGATATTAGATTATATCCCTTTTATTTCACTCAAAACTCATTCATTGTTCTCATTCCATTTCATTCCAAAAAAATTCCAAAATTTTTCACCGTATCACTTTCACAATGTTGTTAACTTTAAAGGCAATCTACAATACGCAACCCTAGGGCAAAAAGGGACTATCTGGGCATTGTGCAATATATCGACCTTAGTAAGGAAATACACGGACTGTGAAGACTGACTAGGGTCTTAAAGCTGCTCTTTCACAGATTGGGGGAATGTGAATTTTGAAAATTTTCGTAGAATCAAGCAGAAGTAACGACCTCATCATATTGAACCCTTTAAAATGATAAGATTCAATCTGGTGATGCATGGAAAAGAAAGAACGATATTCCTGAATTTAGCAAAATTCATTCTGGAAATAAAGCAACTACTAACGCCTTAAAATTATTCTTGAATTTCAAGCCAACTATTCACACATGTGCATTTCCCATGTTTGTCTTATTCAATCAAATATTATGGTAAAAGTATTTGACAGCTGGAGACTTCATGTCAATACAAGCAAAAATGAAAGATTATTCATGGAAAGGTGCGATTTTGTAATTCATAGACTCGAAATTAATAGAATGGATCCCTTACTGATCTTGCCGCTTCATTGAAATATGTTGTTTTTAGTGCAAATGCCCTTTGCCATTATTAATCGTCTAAAATACACACATTTCCTAATCTAAGAATAAGTTTTGTATTTTTTCTATGAAAAACTGTGAAAGAGCAGCTTTTACTTTTCGTACCTTGTTCAATTTCTTAATCGAAAAGGATAGATATTCTTTCCTGTGGGAGAACTTTAAAAATGCAGCCTCCGAATGACTTGCTCTTGGACAAGTAGTTCTTCAAATATAAATTATACCAAGTTCCCACGTGGTCCTCTTTGCAGGAAAGGGCACATTTGTGACCTGTCACACGAAAAGGAACCATCTGGGTAGGGTGCAAAGTGTCGACACATGTCAGACTGCGCAAACTGCGCAGACTGACTTCGATCGAAACTTTTCGCAGTTGGACCATTTTCTGAATTTATTTTGATTATTCAACCTTCCCATGAAAGAATATTTTTAATACGACCTACGGTTGACCTATACTGGAACCGTTTCTTTTTTTAAATATTTATTTAACGGGGTTTCCAGATTGTCCCTTTTTGTGCGACGTATCACTCTTTATTTTACGGATGGTTATTTTTGCGTGGCGAATCAATACCTATTCCACCGCCGTCAAATCGCAGTTGGTAGCGCACCGGACTGTCAATTTAGATGTCCCGGGTTCGATCCCTGACGGCGGCACTCATTCTTTCCGACCATTTGTCTCGCACCAATGTGTTGATAATCGTATCCTTATGTCAGATAGCAGCTGAGGGCTAGGAAAGGAAGTGATGGTTGTACTGGTGAGAGAAAGACCAGGAATAGATTGTTAGGTGCTCCAGCTGCCGCGATATAACTGAAAAATGTTGAAAGCGGCGTAAAAATCCATTCAATAAATAAATCAATCAATAATTATTCCACAAGTTAACTTGACTGTTAACAGACCTATTGGTAGAACATTCTGTCAAAGTGTACACGAGAAATCTAAATTGCTTTTTCATTAGAAATTCATTCAACTATGAAACATGCTTCTATTTGCTATAGATGTTTCACAAATTTACAAGAAGACTTGAAATTCAATCTTTTTCAACATGGAAGCAAACTCGAATTTCTGCCCTCAATATAATTCATAGTACGCTTACACGATGAATCGAATATTCTTGTTTACAGTTTATAGATCATTGGTTTTTGGCACTCAAGCTACTTAGTTAAACGTTTGAATTCTTATGGATATGTTGGATTAATTATGTTATTTTCAAATTGATATGTACATCGGATCTGTCTTTATGCCAAATTCGCACCTATTTTGTAGACCAATGCTATAAGATCAATGGCATATTCCGAGAATTGAACAAGGATTCCGAAATAAATTTCGGTCGCAAGTTAGAGGGACTAGATAAAATATATTTTTTTCGAAAAATCGGTTTCGAGAAAGATTCTCCCTTTTTTTCAAAGATTCAAGAAGGTCAAAGGGGACATATGAGCCTGTGCGTGACATTTCCAACAATTTCATGTGTGCGTGATGGAAAGACGTTGAGTATCCTGGACACTCACGCTGTGCATTAAAATTAATTTTGGGTTATGAAAAGCGATTTTAGGTCTGTAGCCATCTATTGAGCACATAGTGAAGACTCTGATCAGACTGTGCAGCCCCACAGGCTGATCTGAGTCTTAACGTTGCGCACATGTGAAATTGTTGGAAATGTCATGCACAGGCTCATTCATAGATGTACTGTTAACGTATTTATATGAAACTGAACGTTCAACGACTAATAGAAAAAAACCAAGAATGACAAAAAAGAATTGATAATCAAATGTATTTCTCCTTTTCATATCCTGATTGCCATTTTGTTTAACTTTAACCCTTTCCTGTTTTACAAAATTTTGGACCCGTCCAAATTCAAAGGTTTTGCAGACGAAATTTTAAAAAGGATTTAATTTGAAAAACTATCATTCAGTAGGGTAGAAAATAGTGTGGAAAAAGAAGAAATTGCTTGTCAGAAGCAATTTCTCCTTTTTTCACAATGTTTTCTCAATCATAAAATCACAGGCACGTAAAAACCAGGGATTAAACAGTAAAGGGTTAAAGAAAGGTGTTGTGTGAATGTTTCTATAGGTTTCTTGGATATATCTTTGAATTACATGATTGTGACGCGTCTCTTGAAAAGGGAACCTCTATGAAGTGAAGTAAACATTTGAAAAAGAGATTGGATTTAGCAGGGGTCAAACCGAGGTTGTATTTCAAAACTTAAGGTAGTGAAGCCGCAAAAGTTCCGAAACGTTTTGGAAGCAATAACCTTTAACAGTGTTAACCGAGGTTTCCTAATGATTTTCATTAGGAAACCTCGATTAACATTGTGTTAGAACATGTGGTCCAAAATGTTGTGTAACTATAACGGTCCCACCACCTAAAAGGAATGTGAAATGTAACTCTTCATTCAGAAAATGAACATAAAGCGAAAACAAAAAATGCCATAAGGATCGGGTTTACTGTTCTACTTTTCCAACTCATAAGTGAATATTTTCTGATTAATTCCATTTAATTGAGAATATTTAAGTTTAATTAATCCTGAGTGATCAGAATAAATGGAAATGGATAAGAATTTCATAGAATTCATAATTCCCTTGCAATCATTATAGCACTAAGCTTCTCTTTCGATGTTTTCGTATCTCGCTAAGGATATAATAAACCATACAGGTTTTCTCTATTTTTACTTGGAAGTGCGGTCTGACCTTGGGCTACACTGCCTGTTTCTAATATACTACTTAGATAAACATTGAGCCTAACCTGTAAAATTGTGACCAAAGATTACAGTTTGTAACATTGTGATATTAATTTTCATCTCGATCAAAACCATTTAGCGTTCCATTTATTCATTACTAACATTCACTCAAACCGTTCAAAAACGCTCCAAAATCGTTCAAAATTATTTCGAAATCGTTCAAAGCGATCACATTTTCGTTCATTTCGATTAAATAATAACATGAGCATTTGAAATATCCGTAAAGATACAAAGGTATAAAAAACGGTATACTTTAATGACAGGAGGGTAAAAAAATATCGCTAATTGTGTCCAGTTTGGACGACATTAGCGGTACTTTATTACCTCCCTTGATTTTCAATAAAAACTCACACATCGCAATCATTCCAAAATTCATTCCAAATTCATTTACCTTGTTGAATACATGATTATCTTAATTGTGTGCTAGCAATTGGTTGGAAACAAAGTTGAAACCCTTCAGGTTAAGGGTTTATTACTGAAAGAGTACAATGAAGAAGCCTTTAACCAGAGCTTCAGGGAAAGGTTTTTTTTTTTTTAGATCTTAGATAAAAGTATTTCAAAAATAATAGCTCAATCCCTATCTTGTTGCTAATCTTTGGAATCGTCTCGTCAAGACGATTCCATTGAGTACCCACACGATGTGTTTTCATTTAGAAATAAAGAATTTAGACTGACGTTACCCCCTCTTATCTGTACATATCACAGGCTCAGCGCGAAACAGTTGTAACTCCCTATAAACATATAGGGAGTTACAACTGTTTCGCTCTGAGCCATTGATATGTTTACTTGAATTAAGGTGGCAATAAATGGATATGAACACAAGCAAGGACGTAACCGAATACTAGAAACCGCCGCTACGTAGGTTAAAGGACAAATAAAGGTTGACTTATAATGGAAAACACCAGGGTGTAACCTATCCTGAAATTGACGTTCAAAGAAAAATTCATTTGGCTTCTGGAAATGGGAATTAGCGGGATATGACACCCGGTGTCTAAAAGTGATGCGAATTCTGCCCAGAGTTCAGGATAAACAAACATGAAAAACTGTTTGCAAATAATTATTATACCTCGCTTTGCACGTGCACTTGCATGAAAGACGGATGCGATATTCAAATGCAAGTTTTTAATAGTTTTGTCGACTTCTTGTTGTAAGGCCATACTAATTTATTTTTCTTTATTTATTCGTTTTAAATTGACTTGTTTTTTGTTTTTTTTTCTTTTGCGCGACTTTAATGTACGAATGCACGAATTAACCATATCACCCGATGGAACCAAAACATTTCCTTCTTTTCTCGGACTTAGCCAACTTAAACGTTAGTGAATTTGTGTCTACGTATAGTCAGTGAGTAACGTAATAATCGAAGTTTCAGCCTCAAACAGGGCTCGAGGTTATAAATCTTTTCAAATTCTTAACTCACAATTTTCTCAAAATTCAGATTGAGGTTAAAGCCGCCAAGTTATTGTAATACTAACATAAAAGTATGGACTTAAAACATAATAAGTTATTGTGATTATCAACTTATCAATATATAGAGGATATTGAATTAGTGGTCATTGAATACTGAATTTATTAAACGAGTTATCTATAAACAGATAAAAACGAGGCTGCACCGAGTTTTTATCTGTTTTAGATGACGAGTTTAATAAGTTCTGTATCTTATGAGCACAAATTTGACATTCTATCTATAATATGACCCGAATTATAGCGAAAAATCGACAAAATTCTTGAAATTTAACGTTTCAATTTTCCGCCAAACTTATAACGCCGTTTAAAAATGACGTCACAAAACATAGATTATGACGTCAAATTCGCGGTTACAAAATAGCGTTGCTATTTGCTCTGAGCTCATTTGATTAGTTATTCCACTAGTGTACTAACACCCGTGTAATATCAAAAATATTCAACGGGGTTATTTCACTCCGGCAACGTAGGTCATATTATAATATCTTTTAAGTTCTTCATTTGAATTCTTAATTTGAAAAAAAAAGTGTTAGTTGAGAACGCAAAAAAGTTTTATTATATCGGGACCAGGAACGGGCCGCTTACTAAACTCAATAACCTTGCATTACCTTGACTTGATAGAAATGTATGAAGTTACAAGCTGACTGCCATTTGAGATGTCTTAATGTACCTGGCGGAAGTTTATATTTGTGCAGAGGCGGAAACATCAAAGGCATGGTAAAATATCATTCTTTGACCAATTAGCATAGCGCTGTCTTCAGTTATAAAGTCAATTTAGAAACGATCGTGGTTGGCATGTACGTCTCTCTCTTTACATTTGTATTTGAAGATTTGACTCAATATGCCCGGATATAGGCAAAAGAGGGGCGTTAATCAAAGTCAAATTGAAATATTCTTTTTGTTTTATAGAATCAAATTGAAATCGGAAATACTTTTCAACAAAATAATTTATTTCCATGGATCGTAAAGCACTTAGGGGTATTGCCTTTTCTTGACATTTTGTGTTTCATAAATATACTGACGGAAAAAGGTTCGGTCACCTAGAGGTCAATTTAGGTTTACGCAAGTTTCAGTTTGAAATATATTTGTCATCCTACTGGTCTTCTTTTTACCAAAACGTTTTAATTCTTAATCGTATACATACGTCTTTAGAAGTGACGTTCACGTAAATTTTACGAAAGCGTGTCACGACGTAATGTTTAGAAATCTAATCTGTCATTTTCTCTTTTGAATACTGGTCCGTAGAAAATCATTTCGTTACGGCTGACATGTTTCAAAATTATTGAAATTTGCAAGGAACTTGGGTATAATTATAATTAAAGCCAGTGTTTAATGTGAGAGATGATTAACATCTTAAAATACATCGCATCGAAGATTCGAAGACGATGCGACTAAACTTTTCGCGCCCCCTGAAATGACTTTAACTGTCTGACCCTTTATTATTATTATTATTATTATTATTTTTTTCAAATTTATTTGCTTTATATAGATGACTGTTGAAACAATTACTTTGACCTACAAGAATAGCAGTGAAGTTCGTCACTGACCGAGGTTTTAAACTTGACCACTATCATATACAAGCAACACATAATTTGCGTATTTATAACCGTCACGCGAAAAGGGACTATCTGGGTAGTGCGTTAAGTGTTGACCCCTGCCAGACTGCGCGGATTGCGCAGACTGACTGGGGTCTAAAATCTTCTCTCTTTACTTATTGCCTGAATCGAGATTGATCAATCTACCTTCCTGTGAAAGAATTTTTAAATTGCAACCTCTGGTCGACCATTGCTGGACCCAATCTGTTTTCCAAATATTCATTTTAGAGAGTTCGTATATGGTCCCTTTACGCCTAACGGGTTATATCTATAAGTCTAGTATCCGATGGCAAATCGTCAACTTCTGTTGTGATATAAGTACGTCACCAATAGGGAACCATCGGCGATTCTTCGGAATAGACCTCGGGAATAATAAGGGCGCAGGCATTAAAGCGCGGCATATCGCACGTGGTTTAAGTGACGTCATAAAGATTTTTGAAGATGACGTTAAGAAAAAAAAACGGAAGATTAAAATCGGACATATTTTAATTGAAAAAATAAGCAATGTTTTACTGCGTTTTGTATTTATTTTATGTCAAAAAGATCTTCACAGACGATCGGAAAGCCTTAAAGGAATTTGTTATTTTTTAAGCGTATTGACCAAAGTTGATGTACCACAAGAAGCCGATTTACCTAAAAACAATGACCCAAAATTACTTCACTTACGTCCGCGCTACTTGTCAGTTTACGGAAAAGTCAGAGCTATGTTCCAAATGAATACGTTGAGAGGTAGGACTGCAGGTGAGAGGGGGTAACGTCAGACTTAAATCGTTACATCTCAACAAAACCCTTTATTGTTGGAAATTTTTGGAATCATCTTAACAAGATGATTCCAATGAGTAACTTGCGTTATAATTATCGAAATATTTTAAGCTAGAATTTGAACTACCCCCCCCCCTTCTACTAGTATCTGTTGTTCTACACGATGTGCTTAGGTGAGCTGAAATCTTTTACCTTATTTGCCGTGGCCTCGAATATTTTTGTAATGTAAATAAAGTAGGCCTATTCCTAAATGTCCTGAGTTGTACTTTCTTATATTTACAAAAAACACGGATATGGAACCGTATAAAAACGAAATAATCCGAGAATTTACGACCGGATTAAAATCGGACGCGACAACTCTAATGCGTTTGTGACATAAATAAGAACAATGGACCAAAATATCCATTGTGTATCTATGTTGTATTTAGTTTTTTTTTAAACATTTGTCCATTCATTCTTTCATTCTTTTATAATAAATTGTATTTCAAATTAAAACTGTTTGACTTAGCCATTGAATAAAAAACAAGAGATGCAAGCGGATAACGTAGCTCGCCCAAACTGCTGCTTGTCACAAACAGCACTTGACCAAAGATCTAAGTTCAAGGTATTTTTTTTTTTATTTTTTTTATGTTAAAGTCCATGACCCAATATATATCGTCTGATTTAGAATTAAGAAAGAAATATATAAAAAAAAGAAGATTTTTTTGTTTCAAGTAGATGTAAAAGGTTAGGTAAAAAAAAAGCCTACAGCCTTATGAAGTAACAAATGGAATTTCAATAAAAAGTTGGTCATTTACATCATTACATTTATGAAGCATAATTGTCCTAGCTGTTAGCATTAAAATAAATGCAAGTTTAAAGCAATATGCTAAAGATTCAAAAGTCAATGTCAAGGTCACAAAGTCAAAGGATTTGATCACAGGAAAAGCCTATCTCACCTGATGAATAAAAATATTAGGTATTATGGCCATAGGTATTAGCACTCAGAAAATATAACAAAGGTTAAAGTTTTTTGTTAAAGTTTTTATAAGTACAAAAAAATTCAAGTTCAAATTGTCAAGGACCTAGGTTACTGGTGAAAGCCTATCACCTGGTGAGTTTGTGTATGAGGTTATGAAGCCCCTCGGTAAAAGCACTCAGAAAATATATAAGCAAGATTAAAGATTTTGGTTAAAGTTTTTCTAAATCCAAAAAATGTCAAGGTCAAAATGTCACGGAGATTGGTCTCTGGTAAAAGCATGTCACCTGGTGAGTTTGTAAATGAAGTAATGATGTCCCTAAGTAAATAATCAGAAAATATAACAGGGTAAAAGTTTTTTGTTTAAGTTTTTGGTTTAAGTTTTTTTCCCCATAAAAGGTCAAGGTCAAAGTCAAAATGTCAAGGACCTTGGTAACCAGTGAAATCCTATCGGCTAGTGACTGTATATATTAATTTATGATGTCCCTAGGCGTCGAGTTAATCAAACGATAATCTACTGTTACCTCTCTGAAATCCACCGAAAAGCGTTAAAGAAACAAAAGTGTTTAAATGCGTTTTGTGATCAAAATATAAAATGATCACACAGACGATTGAAAAGAATTTCCTTTTTTTCTTTACTTGTATTGACTAAGTACCACCAGAAGAAGAATTACATAAATATATAATACATACTTAGTGTATTATATGAAAAAATATCTAATGAGGTTGGGAGAATTGATTATTGTCGAGGCTCTGCCGAGACAATTATCAATTCTCACAACCGAGTTAGATATTTTTTCATACAATACACTTAGAACGTATTATATTTATCTTATAACTTCAATTTGTCTTGTTTTCGAGGATGTTTTTCTTACTGAAATGCAAGTTTCTAAAAATAACCACATTATATTTTTGTTTTAAAAATAACTATGTGATATCATAAAAAAATATCATACGGGATGTTATCATACAGATATGGGTATAGTTATAAGATAAAATGTACCCATTTATTACACTTACGGTCCGAAGAATTCTGAACACCACTCGGCCAATCTAACGATCAATCTCGAATGTACACCGAAAAGTCTCTGGCGTTAGTTAAATTGCCGTTAGCTCTCCAACTATTATGTGAAAAAATTTGACGTCGTTGACGCTACTCGTTTAAGTCAATGTCGTGAAATATTAATAATAATGATAATAATAATAAAATCTTTATTTAAAGAAGGTAGCTCATTAAGCTGTCATCATACAAACAACACAATGAAGAACTTATTTACAATGAAGCCTTCTATAACAATATGAGGTATTGATCATCATATATATTCATGCATTTGAAATGATATATGTAATGATTTAAAATTATGCTAGTAAACATGAATATGGTGATAATGTGTTATAATTGGGAGTGATGATGATGATGATGATGATGATGATGATGATGATGATGATGATGATGATGATGATGATGATGATGATGATGATGATGATGATGATGATGATGATGATGATGATGATGATGATGATGATGATGATGATGATGATGATGATGATGATGATGATGATGATGATAATGATGATAGTTATGGTGATTATAACAATGATCAGAAATGATAACGATATCAATTATTTATAGGACATACACAGTAATGAATAAAAGGAACCGTTCTGGTTAAATCCCGTTATTATCCATCAAAAAGTTTTTTCAAATATCTTTTAAAGCAGGATACATTTTCAATCATTCGTAGGTTATGGGGAATAGAATTCCAAAATTCCATACCTGTATATGAGAATAATTCCTTTAAAAAATCTGTTTTAGGAGCACATTTATGAGATATTTGGTTGCAGTATTCTGATCGTAATTCATAGAATTGGTTATGACTAAGTGTTACAAATTTCGACATATAGGAGGGAGCTTCCTTACTCAAATACCTTAAGAAACTTATATAACGGGTCAAAAATAATTAGACTCTTAAGTGTATTAATCTAAAAAACGCATCTCCGATTAAAGAATTAGATTTTCTTACACTGATTCCGAATAACAAAACGCATCTATTCGTTGTGCGTATTTCCGTTCATTTATCGCCGCTACCGTAGTATATGAACGACGCCCGTAAAAGACGGTTAGTTGTACGGGGGATAGTATAAGGGTACATAGCGAGATACAGTAACGTCTCAAACGACAGTTAGTAAGTATACCAGCACGGGAATCGACCTCACGATATAGAACTTCATTTTTTTAAGTCATTCGCTCTACCGACTGAAGTTCGATTCCCGATAATGTAGCACATTACTTCAGACATTTGTCTGATAACATACGGTGTATAATCGTTAACTGGAGGCTCGAAAATAATGTTGTGGTACACTTAGTTAAATCGTGAAATTGACCTTCATTTCAATCAAAACCATGTTAAATCGCTCACTCATCGCTCCAATCATTCACTCCAAACACTCACTCAAACCACTCAAAAACGATAAGATAAGATTAACAACTACATGCAAAATAGATATAACTAGAAAAAACTCGCAATTGTACAGACAATATTTGAAATTTTAAGCGTCTTATTTGTTCTTTGAGAATTAGGAAGCTAATAATAATTCCAATTCCATTCCATAATCACCCATCAGGTCAATTTTGCGATGTTCTTAACTCTAGTATTTGTGAGAAAAATACCAGTAATCCGTGAAATTTAGCTGCAGTCGCAGGCGATGACGGGACAATGTTGAAATGGGCGTTAAACCCTTTTCAAACAAACAAACTCATACCGTTCCTCCCTTCAACTGAAATTTTAAATGATTCCACGAATTTTCGTGCATTCTGATTGGCTGAAAATTTTGTTTTATTTCTCAATGAAAACAATTTTTAGTACGCAACTGTTTTATTAAGCTTCCAATAAAAATAGTTCCGTAAAAATTGCTTTCATAATTAATGAATCATATATATTTGCTTCATGATCTTGAATTATAAGAGATGAAGAGTTTTTGTCGATTTCATTGAGGTAAGAAAGTAAAAACCTAATGACACTCATATATGAATTCGCTTCCCGTAATCATACAGTGTGACTAGGATTTTTGGTTTCATACCTCCATAAAATCAAGAAATATTCTCGTCATCTCTTAAATGAAGAAAAAAGGGTTGTAAATGAAAGTCTCGTATCCAGTGGTTCAGAAATAATGGAAAACTGCACCTAGTAGGGCTTCCCTGTCACAGCTCGCCAATACCGTCAAATTTCATTTCCTTACATTGGAAGAAATGAGTCTCGAATTAAAAGGTTTTATCAAGGGGGTCCTTCCCATAGTATATCCTTTACTATAACTAGAAAATTAAAGGATGAAAGGTGGAATTTAGAAACCTAATAACCCTTTTTACAGGGGTCCAATTAAGAGGAGGTAAAGGCAGAAAATTAAAGGATGAAAGGTGAAATTTAGAAACCTAATGACCCTTTTTACGGGGGTCTAGATAAAAGGGGGGGGGGGGGTAAAGTCATTCTAAAATACTTATTTCGCAATGAAACTCTATGTTGTGGGTACTACTTTGAATCGTCTCATTGAGACGTTTCAAAGGAGTACCAACAAGATATGGTTTAGGAAAGGAATAATGAAATATTTGAATTTGAAAACCAAAATACCTCCCATCTATCTGTAGCTATTTTTTATGTATTAATTACAGATTGATAAATAAAAAGACACTTTTTTCTATGTTTCACAAAATACACTGCTGAACAAAAAAGTTTGACTTCGTTTTTTAAGGGGTGTCATTCAAATAGAGCCGTTCAGTGGCAGTACAGTTTACACATCGTATAATTGATAGGTTGAATGATTTAGGAATGATTTTCGGCCGAAATTGAATAAGTAGGAGGACCGAGTTTTGAATGAAATTAAAGGGAGGTGATACAATATCGCTAATTTCGTTCAATTTGACATTTTATTACCCCCCTATATTAAATTTTAAGCTCTTCTGTTGTTGTGTGTTTTCACGGACCAATCCGATGATATAAAACCCGAGTAAATAAAATTGTGGAAAGATTTTATCGATTTGAATGAGATGGCGATCATTTTGAACAATTTCGAAGTGTTTTGAACGATTTTGGAGCGTTTTTAAATGTTTGAGAGAGTGTTTGGAATGACTTTGGAATGAACGGAGCGCTGAACGAACGAGAATGATCTTGATCGAAGTGAATATCAATATCACGATGTTACTATCTGTAAGAGCGCAGTTGGAAGCGCGGTGGATCGCGAATCTCCTTGGAAATTGTTCGAAATATCACTAACGGTATCTTCACAAGTAGAAGACAAAACCGATTACAGTTAAGCAAATCTTGAAATTGACAAGATGAATGATTTTGAAATGATTTTTAGAATAGAATTGAGTGAGTGCGTTGAGCGAGTTTTGAGGGAAATTAAAAGGAGGTAATCCGATATCGTTAATTTTTGTTCAAGCTGAACAAAATCAACGATATTTATTACCTCCATTTGATAAAATATGCATACACGTTCTATAAATTGCTTTTTTATTTTTTCGGGAACAAATCAGATGCTCACAATTGTAATTATGTCAATAAAATTCAGATTTTTTTATCTTTATTTTGAATGTTGTTGTTGATCTAATCGTTTTTTGTCGTTTTGATTGTTTTAAAGGATTGAGTGAGTGTTTTGAATGAATGAATAGAGCGATGCGTGAGCGATTTAGAATGGTTCTGATTGAGATGAATGAAAATTTCACGATGTTATTGAGTATAGATGACAAAAGCGATTAGAATATTGCGGTGCAAATAGTGTAAAACCGATTTTCGGTAAAAGTAGAAATTCAAACATTTTTCCCTAACATTTTAGATTGTATAAAAAACAAAAATTAATTCTACCCACGTATCTCTGCAACATTATTTCTTATTGTCAGATCTTGTTAACATTTAACTTTATGATTTGTGCACTACCTGCCGATAATTTTCAAAGAGAGAATTAAATTAAGTGCTGTGGCGGATTCGGTGTTTCTGTAAAGGGGGTTCGAACATAAAAAGTGGGGGTCCATTTTCCTAGTATTAAACGGTTTTACCCTTACCCTGCTGAATTTAAATAGTGTTTAAACAAAATTCCTTTTTTTTTTTTTTTTGACATGTCAACAAGATATCCTGATGATTTTTTTACTGAAAAATCAAATAGAAGATAGGCAGTGTGTGCAGTGATCTTATGTGCAAAAGTAACTAGTGTTATCCAAACAACTTTTAATGTTTTTCGGTGGAATATCGATAAATAACAACAAAAGCTATTTTTCTTTATCTCTGGCTCTCGTGAAAATATAAATTTGTTGTTCGCCCAATGAAATATAAATCGATCTTATACGGATACTAACGATTATCCTCTTAATAAGTACAAGTAACTCTTTCTGGTAATCGCATCTGATCGTTTGCAGGTAAATCATTTACAAAATCAAGTTAGATGCGTTTTGGTAACTGTTTCATATCTATTATATAAAATTCGAAGACTTCTTCAAATATTCGATTACTCTGTGAATCGATCTTTAACACTGCAGTAACGAAAAGTGCGTGGTGCTAATGATCATTAACGGAAACTAATAATAACTCCGGTGCATCCTGGGACATGTCGTTTGTCATCGTCATGTCAACGGAAACGGAATTGTCGTCTGTAAACGGACAGGCTACATGGCAAACATGATTAACAATTTATTCCTGGCTCGCACAAATCCTACAACTGTGCAGCCAGAGTCAACTTTTCGATTTGAAATTCATAACGAGCAATTTGATTGGTCATGATGCCTGTCTCGGTAATATAACCTTTCGTTGTAATATTTCTATATGGACTTGATTGGATATCGGAAGTTGAACTGATTTTTTGAAAAGTTTACGAAATCTGCTTAAACGAATGTTGAAATACGAAATAAGCAAACAAATATATGCTTTATAGGTTTCTGTTTAAAGCTACAGTCAGGCAAACTTTCGACAAATGTCGACAAGTCGGCAATCCCTACTTTTGATCGGTCGATTAGATACTCTGAAGGCAAAAGTTAGAAAAACGGATACTTTTCTCTTTTGACGATTTAACATAGCTGAAGCTACCAGGGCCCGAGCTTATAAAACATTTCTCATTCTCAATTCAAAATTTTCTCAAATTTCAATTTGAGGTTAGAGCAGTAATTCTGTTTTATTACTCATTTTAAATTATTAACATGAAATATAACATTGATAAGTTGATAAATAACAACTTATCAATATTATCTTTTATTTTCATTTATTTATTTAAATCTAAAATTTGAGAAAATTCTCAGTTGAGCCTGAGAAAAGTTTTATAACCTCGGGCCCTGAAGAATTATTTAGAGCCTCTGCTCGAAAAATGGAACCCAGTCCGTGTACGTCAGTATAAGTTTCCATTGTTTTCAATGAAAAGGACATTTATAAGAAAGAGAGAAGATGGTAGCTCTTTTACAAAAAGTCACAAACTCGCTAGAAATGGGTGATTTTTTCAAAAATAAACCCGTTTTAAACGTTTACACACGTCAAACACCGACAAATGTTGTTCAATCACCTTTAACTAAATTCATTGCGTACGCAACATCTAATTCAACGATTAAGAGAGGATATTTTTGTGTACAGTTAATAATATTGTGAAATTGACAAGATGAATGATTTTGGAATGAATTTGGAGTGACATTGAATGAGTGTGTGGAGCTAGTTTTAGGTGAAATTAAAGGAAGGTATTTAAATATCGCTAATTTTGTTCGGGATGAACAAAATAAGCGATATTTATTACCTCCCTTTTATAAAATATGCAAAGAAGTTCTAAAATTAGCTTCCTAATTCTCCAAGAGCAAATCAGACGCTTCAAATTTCAACTATGTCAATAAATCGGGAGGTTTTTTTGTTTTTTGTTTTTTTACCTATCTTTATTTTGCCTGTAGTTGTTGATCTTATCGTTCTAGTCATTTTGATCGTTTTGAATGGTTTGAGGGAGCGTTTGGAATGAATGATTGGGGCGATGAGTGAGCAATTTAAAATGGTTTTGACCGAGATTAATGTCAATTTCACGAAGTATCTAGGTGTACCTTCTCACTTATTCAAAGGAGTGAGAATTATCCACACTTATTGATGTTAATTCTAAGTTAAAGGTAATGCAGTTCAGATGTCTGGTAAATTTTAATCCAGCGAAATTTCACGCCATTTCTATTCGAACACCATCTTGCAATGTAGTTTTTCATTTTTTTCAATGAAGAAAAGTTTGATTAACGATAAAAGGTTTTCGATCATAAAAATAAAATGTCCGTTTATAAGTTTTGTCGAGTGTTTATTGTTTGATTCAATGTAACATCGATTGCACTTTCATTTCATGATCAACAAAAGCTATATTTTCGAGAGTGGCGTATCCACAAGTAAAACTATAGCTTTTGATTTTCACAAAATGAAAGATTTATCTAGCTTATACCCTAAGCGAATGCATAAAGGGTGAAATGAACGGAAGCAGGGTATAATTGTGGTAATTTCACTGTTTTTGCGGTGAGATTATAAAAGGATAATCTACCGATGCTTCGCGACAATCCACTCAAATAAATTATTCTCTCTTTACCGCTTAGTTTGAGCGAACGAATAGACGTCGATCGTAAAATGTCATCCCCGTTTTCTTCTAGACCACAAGAAACAATGGTGGGTGTTGTACGCATTAACACTTTCCTGTTTTACAAAATTTTGGACCTGTCCAAATTCAAAGGTTTGGCAGACGAGAATTTAAAGTGGATTTAATTTTAAAAATAACCATTCTGTAGGGTAGAAAATAGTGTGGAAAAAGGAGAAATTGCTTGTCAGAAGCAATTTCTTCTTTTTTCACAATGTTTTCTCAATAATAAAATCACAGGCACGTAAAAAGCAGGGATTAAACAGCAAAGGGTTAAATGAGCTCAAAAGTTGTCAACGTTTCTCAATCTCATAAAAGCGACATATTTCAACCTTGATTTATATTTTGTCAATAAGGGTCAATCTATTTCCATGAACTGATTTTTTTTATAAGAATAAGTATCAAATGTCACTTTGAATAAGATAGCAATCCGTTATTTTCCACTTCAATTATAATCTCAAGGCGAGCGTTGATAGACAAAAATATCAGTTTTTGAATCTGAACCATGAAAAAGTGATAGCGGAATAATACATGTTTTCCATAGACTCTAAATATAAACACCAATCAATAGCCAAGAATTTATTCTCGCCACATCTCACGGGAATTGCAAAAAATAGTTTTGGTAAGATGATGAACGCATTGTTAAATCAGTTGAAAAATTGAAGATCAAAATGGGAATGAATAGGTTCGTTAAGGTTAAACTTGGGTCAAAAAGCTGTATCCATTGCCTGTCGGTTTTCATGTATTCTATACACAAGAAAATTCCAATGTTAAAATGTCAAAACGATTGCCAATGTTATCAAATGATACTAAGCTTTGTATAGAGTAATTAAAAAGAGCAATGTGCTTGCCTTTTTTTTTTCATATATCTTCTTTTGTTCTATATGAAGGATATAGTCCTGTCTTAAAAAGAAAGCTGTTTTTGTTGTATATTAGGCAACCAAAGGATTGAATTTACGCTCGTAGGGAAATATGGACGGACGGACAGACGGGCGGAGGGACGAAGAAAATGATTTCAGTTCACGCCCACCTTTGGTGACGTAAATAGAATGGAATCTTTGGAGATGTATATGTGTAATCTACATAACATTACAGTTCGTTCCAACAATAATTGCGATCCAATAAAATAAAGAATTCTAATTGGTTTAAATCGCATCACGTGGGGAAATCCATTGCACTTTATTTCTGTATAAAATGCAATAGGTCTTTCGGGAAACCCCCGACCTTCGCTCTGCAAGTCCTGTGTTGTAGGAACTCGAATTAACCTAGTTCCCGATCATCAACGCAACATTGCTATTTAATCTATTATAAATTAAGTTATTTTCGAAAGAATTTATGATAACAAGCATGCGGTTCTGTTTCTGAGCCGACGTAAACTTAGAGAATAGCGAGTCGACCAAGACTATTAGGCGACAATCTCAACTAAGACCGACCACGCCGTTTTCGTTCAAAAATACAGACTAACTTGGCAGAAACAAGTTTTTTTGTTATAAGTACCTCTAGGAATTTCAAAGTTGTCGTTTTGTTGTGTTTTGAACATTTGTTTTACTTTATGACATTTCACTTCGATAGCGTGATGAAAAATACACGATCTAAGAGTAGATTGTGTAATCTATACGCGCAGAAAGTACACTTGAAGCTTTAATATTTGGCCGAGAATTTCAATAGTTTCATCGATCTAGAGGATTGCAATTATAAGGGACGAGTGTCTTTTTCATTGCGTTTATTGGGGTATAAAGTGAAATTGCCTTAGCACATGGATTTAACATAACGCCCTACGGGCGTTATTTGCCATGTGCTAAGGCAATTGCTTTTTATACCCCAATAAACGCAGTGGAAAGACACTCATCCCTATAGTGCGAGGCCACTGGCCTTAGATACAATGCATAGAAAAAAATTAACAAATAAGAATAATTGTGGCGTGACTTTTGCGAAAATTGAAAAGTGCTATAGCAGAGCGGTTTGATGTTATTTGGTGGTACAGCTTAGAACATCGTAAAATTGACAAGTTTGATCATTCTTGAATGACTTTGGAATGCTTTTGAATGCGTGTGTGGAGCGAGTTCTGACTGAAATGCAAGGAAGATTATTCAATATTGAACGAAGCGATCTGTTTATTGAGCCAGTGCGTGACACTTCCAACAATTTGACGAGTGCGTAAGGTGCAATCATTAAGTAGGACAGGCAGTCACGACTGTAAATATTAAGTTGCCCGACTGTATTAAGATAAGCTGAGACCTCGTCTGTCTACAAAGCTCATACTGAAGAACTGGTTATTCTGTGCGGATGCACATGCTGACTTTACTTTGCGCTCATTTGAAATGCCCCGCACAAACGCTATCTCTTTTGTTTCTATAAAATAACCTTTCCTTGGCGGGACACATATATCTTCCATTGTAGAAGAAATTTATACTCAAATCGATGGCGTATATTGCAATATTGTTGCTTTTAAAATTAAACAAAATAATACGACATTATTATTCATTATGGTTTGATTTCTGCACACTGTCATGTTTTTTCTAATCTCATTTTGCACCGGTAATTACCCCGAACGGTGTTTTATCAAATTACCGCTTGTTAAAATTGTCCTGGTATTTGAATATTATTGGATTTTAATGGGTAGAAAATGGTCTCTTTGTCATATTTAACTGGATTATTAAATTTAAATAGTTCTTTCTCATTAAAATTTTGTTGATTAAGGCATTTTGTAAAGAAAATGTACGAATTTCAACTCAAAACATTTTTCCCGTTGGAAAGAAATAAATTAGCGAATAGCCATGCTGTTGTCAGTTCAGTATATCTTCTGCGATTTTCCTACGACCTTGTGGTAGGAAAGGATCAATGGGGCAATTTTTCCGCTAATTTACTTTTTTACTGTTCACATATGTTGCTCATTTATTCTGCGTTGTAAATGAACTGGCAGGGCGGGGCTAAGCAGCGGCGAAATTTGGAGAGATAACTTAAATCTTTGGGGTTCATTGAAAAGTTATTGGGCAATAATTGTGAAAGCGTGCAATTAACTGTTGTCTAAAACCAAAAGGATTCACGTGCTTAGAGAAAGTGAACACATTTCATCGTTTGGTAACCAAAGCCTCGTAACTTCAGCTTGGACAAGCTGAAGTCATGAGGCTTTGGTTATAGTCCGTTTGACTTCAATATGGACCAACCTTTTCATCAATTACATAAAATTGCGATTGAATGGAGGATTTGTATGTGGTAAAATCTTAATTTCAGCTTAATACCATTCCAAAAAATATTTTTTGAAAACAAAACGATTTCAAAATAATGATTTTGTCTATCTAGTAAATGATAATATTTTCGCATTTTCCGCTCTTAAACACGAGGGGTGATTGAGGCTGTTTAGTTGTAAAAAATGTAAACATAATTGTAAAATCGCGTGGCTTTATACAAAACATTTGACAGATGAAATGACCTTTTTTCCTTATTTAGATATGCTAATTAGCATATCAAAGGTCATGCCATATTAATCTTAAATAGCAAGTGATTTTTACCGTTATAACTCGCCCTCTTACCAAGTTTTCCTCGTGAAATTCCCAACGGCTTCGTTAAATAATGCTCTTTGATAGGTCTTAACATGTAAATATGGGGTTCATCTCAAAATAGATAAAAAAATTATCAATTATCTGGTCAAACGGTTTCTGAACAAAGAGAGAATGTATTGAAATTTGATACCCAAAGGTAGTGATAATCTTCGACAAACTTAATTTCATAAAAATAGTCGATTTTTTACTAAAACTACTCGCTTAAAATCTTACACTTTTGACTCGGCCCCTATGCAAATCAGTACTATTTTTGGTTATACAATTCGCTGTTCCGTTTAATACAGACACAAGTAGGTATTGAAAGGTGAAAGTTAACATGTAGACGGACGGACAAAATCATTATTTGACGTTCAAAAATTCTGAAAAACAAAACTCGTCATGGTATTAGTTGGAAAATATTATATAACAAGAAAAAAATACGTTTTATTAATTCATTTCTGAGATTTTCAGCGAAATGTTGGTCCATATAGAAGTCAAACGGACTATACCAACCTACGCTTTACGGTCTAAAGTTAAGTATGTCGACTATCTTTCGAAGTAATAATGAAAAAAGTTGTTTTACCTTAACCTTAAGTGCATCGACCCGTTACTCAGGCTCCGCTCTGCCAGGGGAAAAATAGTGGATTATACCTCGTGATAATCCTCATACATAAACACAAAGTCTGTTGCAATTATTTTTTTCTATTATAGATCTACATTACAATGGTATTATACGTTTTTAAAAATTGAAATATAAAACACATATATTTTTGTAACTTAAAGGGGAAATTACACATAGACCCATTCTTTTGAAGAATTTGCTTTATGATCTTTTCCCATTTTTTCCGATAATAAAAGGAAAAAAAGGAAACATACATTATTTCGTGTATGTGTGTGTTTTGTTTTTTGTTTTTGTTTTTTTTTTTGTTGTTTTTTTTTTTTCTTCTTTTTGTGTGTGTGTGTTATCATTTTTTATTTAATTTGTTATTATGAAAATTACTTATTGAATATTACATTGTATATCAAACGTAGATATATTGCTCAAGTCAGATAATTTGAATTTGATATTTTATGTTTAAAGTAGTTATATCATGAAATTTATTTTTAACTTTGCTTTTTCCTTCGATAGAATCGTGATAAAAACGCGCTAAAAGGCAAAAAACTAACAAATGTCCACTTCCGGTTGAAAGAGTCCGGAGACCAATAGCCATAGCGGCCTTAAAAAGACAGCAACTACTTGCTTTAAAACTAGAAACCTTCGAGGGCCTGAGACGCTCTACTCACTATAGTTAGTTACATCTTGAAATTGACATTCATTCCGATCAAAAACATTCTAAATCGCTCACTCAGCGCACCATTCATTCTTTCCAAACACATACTCAAATCGATGTAAACGCTGCGAAATCAAAAGAACTCATAAGAAAGGCGATTCCAATAAGATGATGCATGGCTGAATTCCATATTTAGTGACTACTGTAGAAGCAACTATAATTTTAGCATGTGCGTGACATTTCCAACAATTTGAAATGTGTGTGAAACGCATGCATTGATCAGCGCGTAGACAGCCACCCACTGTAAATATAAGATACCTGATGGCGCACATGTACTTTAAGACCTTGTCCACCTACTTAACGCATAGTCAAGACTCTGGTCAGACTGTGAGGACGCACAGGCTGGTCAGAATCTTTGCTATGTACATATATAAAATGAAATTGTTGGAAATGTCACGCACAGACTTATTTTTAACCTAAGCAAAAAATCATCGTAAGATGTTTAGTAGAACGGGCTCCGTGTGTACAAAGTGGGATACAAATCTTTACGCTCGGTTAAGATCAGCTTGTCGCACACTATATCTCATGACAGATTCTTTTTCACCACAAACAACGCTTTATGCTGTAAAACCTGATTTATACACTATCGCCAAAGATGTCGCTTAAACGTTCGTCTAAACAACATCAAGATGACACCATTTGGAGAGCGATGTTACCGATTTAAGTTAGAGGACGATATCTCTTATTGCCGTTCGGTATAGAAAAAAAAAAGAAACTACGTTTTAAAATAAGGAAGCTTCTGTGTTTCTATTAAACGTATTGTGGCAAAAAATACATATTTCTTCTCTGTTGTTCTGTTTTAAGTTTAGCTATTATTTTTATTTATATGTTTATGTATTCTGTTTATCTAATTTTTTTCTATTTAAAAACACATTTTTATTTATTTATTTATTTATTTATTTATTTATCTATTTATTTATTTATTTTATTTTATTTAACTATTTATTCATTTATTTTATGAACATGTCGCTGAAAGATGGTACACATTATATTAGATCCTTATCTCATGTAAATATAGAAAGTTATCAGCGTTAATGGCGTGATTTATTAAGAAACATGGTTAAGAGGACTCCTTTATTTAATTCTCATATCTCTAATATATGACAACTTTCATAAAATTCCGATATCACAACTTTATGAAGATTCATGTTATTCGCCATTCCTTAGCTCAATGATTTCATATCTGTAAACCCCATACAATCTGTCATACTAGTGCCTTTATTACCTTCGTTATGGAGAGTCATTTGTAACGGTAAGAGCGGAGGAAGACCGCGTGACATACCGGAAGTTCCTCTGTCGTTAAAATAATGTCTCCCTCGAATAATAACAATGGGAAACATAATTTCTCCCCGTGAAATAAATGGTTAATCAGAAAAACTCGGACGGGGTTCGATAATCATCGCTAAGAATTCACATTAACTCATTTTCTGCCGCAGATATTTACGATATAACAATATTCTCCCCGACTGGGCAGACGATCCAAGTCAACTGTTTAATAACACCACTGATTTATTTAGCAAATGAAATAGACAATAGAGTTATATTAAGCCCACATTATCTTATTGTTGAATAATTGTTGCACTTAGATGGTTTCAATGTGAAATATCTATTACAGACAATTCTGGATCCAGATGTGTTTCTCTGGTTGGGTAATACATTCCATGATTTTGTACCTATTGTACTGAAGCTTTCTGCTGACAATTCATGCTGATTTCAATGCTAGTATTAGCACTCCCCAGGATGGGAGATAAATAGATAGAGCAGTTGTGCATGCTTATAAGATTTTAAATGTTTTTCGAGCTTAAAAGGTAATTCAAATCAGATTGTATAAAGCTTGATTTACACTGTCAGACATAGAATAATTTAGCACACATTGAGCACAAGTTTAGCACACATATTCTAGGTAATGCAAGGTACTCTTATGTATCTATATATTTTGGGCTGAAGGTCTATTCACTGATCTGAAAAGGGGAAAAGCTTTGTGCTGTTTATAAGGTAATGACGAACCGAAAGCCAAGATTTTCTATTCAGTTTTAATGTTTGCCATGTCGTCGATGTGATGTTGCATAGTTAGTACATCCTGAAATTGACATTCATCTCAATCAAAGCAATTTTAAATTGCACACTTATCGCTCACATCATTCATTCCACTTTTCAAAAACGATTAAAATGACGAAAAGGATTAGATCAACAACTACATGCAAAGTGAATATAACTAGAAAAAAACTCGCGATTTTACTGACATATTTGAAATATTAAGCGTCTAATTGGTTTTTGAAGAATTAGGAAGCTAATTATAGAACTTCTATGCATATTTTATTAAAGGGAGGTAATAAATATCGCATATAAATATTGCATTACGTAAATCACACTACCGGTAAAATAAATTCGGTAACAAATTCTTAAATACGCATGCAAAACGTAGCAAAAATATGTGAAAAGATTTGTTTTAAAAAACTGAAACAGCGTAAAAAAATTTCCGAAAAGATTGGGCGATTCTTTTTGTAAGTTAACAAATGGGGTCTTACGAAGATCAAATGCATTCCTTTATGCCGTAACAGACAACTTCTCTTGATTCGTATCCGATAAATTTAAACTTTCATGGCTTTCAGTACTATCTGTACTTTGATTTTTTCTTTTACATGTAGTTAACGTATGCAAATGTGTATCTGTTGCATTTCATTGCTTCTTTTTCGAGGAATTGTATCATTGGATAGCCAGAGGAAGAGGGAAAGACTTACTTGAGTAATAAACTAAAGTATATATTTCATGTTGTGGGCAGTTTTACTCCTATAGTGTCGAATTAGGTCTTTTTCTGCGATTCCCTTTATATTATAAGTCTTTTCAATCAAAGCGCTAAAAACGCTGAAGGCCTGATTTATTAAGAGGCAAGGTGACATTTGAAAGCATGCACTCAAAATTTTAATCCTTTTACTAAGGCTTTTAAAGGCAACGGAAACCAAGGGTTCCATTTACCTATAGGGATCGTAAGCCACATTTCGAACTCACTTCAAAGGAAAATTGTCCGCCAAAAACAACATATTCCCAAGGTATAGATTACTACGCCCGATACCGCTTTGCAGACAGGCGCAACTCGCGTTTTTATAATTTTAAGTGAGTTAACTGGTTTTCTACTAGTCAGTCAATTTATCCATTCGATCATTCTGTCTAACAATCGTAGTAATGTTGTTTTTCTAGGGTCACAAGCTCGTCGGCTCTTTCTTTTACATTGAATTGAATTTCATAAAAAGGTTGTCTTTTAATGTTAGAACACAATAACTTGATGGGGTCAATTTCTCCCTTTCCCACAATATAGTCCAACCTATACTCATACCCCATTATTTTCTAAATTTCCACCCTAGATATATATCAAATTACACTCATGTTGATTTATTGTCTGCAAGCTGTTCCCAGTTGGCCCAGTCTAAAATTTTGTCGTTTGTTTAATGGTTTAAGGATGGGACAAGGCTTTTAAATCTTTTTTCTTATTTTAATTACTCTATTACAAGACAACAAAGGTTTAGACAGGTCCAAATTGTAAAGTGTTGCAGATTACATACAATGTTTGGGCAAATAGTAAAATTTGAAGCAGAAAGGATAGATAACATTAGGGAGAAGGGAGAAAGTGTTAGTACGCAGCATTTTCTTCTTTTTCCTATTAACAATGTTATCCGTCAAGATCAATATAAAAGCTATGTATCTTTAACACAGAAGTGTTTTTGGCAGTGATAAGTAAGAAAATATCAGGTATACATGAAAAGGACAAGATGAATAATCAAAGTTATATTCAAGAAAATTGACATCGTGTGTTGTTTCGTTTATTCAGTTCCCTCGCCTTCAGTACTATCAGTACTTTGATTTTAACACAGCGTAGTTATAAGCAAGCACTATTTTGAACACACAAAGCACTTCATGTCGCACAAAAGTTGATGACGTATACTAGACCTATTCTTTTCGCGCGCGTGAGCACAAAAAGCTACGTAGTACAACCGTTGTTCGGTTTTTTCCTCGATTATCTTTTCCTGGGCAATTGCCAGGATACAGGGTTGTTTCCTATGGCCTGCTTTACCAGGCCAAAAACATTGTGAATAAATTACACAATTTTATCAATAAGTAATAAAAGTTTCATTTCAGTTGTTTCCACCTAGATTCGATCATTCTGGTTTGAAAATGGTTTTATTGCTAAAGGATAACAATTGTTGGTCCACTGCTATTACGTTCGATTCAGCGAAAAGAAGTCCCATGGAGAATCTATTTTTTTCATGGATACATCTTAACAGTTTTGCTTTATGCTATCAATATATAAGATAAAGGTAGTATTTATTGTTTGGATGGAGGTTTAAAACTAAAAATCGAATCACACTTCTAAATGAATCCTCTTCGCGTATTCATACAGTTCGATTAGGTTTAAGTTTCATACCTCCATGAAATAAACGAGTTTTCTCTTCAGCTCTTCAATCCTATTCTATTACCTTGGATATCATCAAGTAGAATGGTGGTGATTTTTTTACTTCATGTTGCAGAATTAAATTTAATTCATACTTTCCTGTAATTTCAAAACTCAAAATTTTGAGTATAGTTTTCAAAATGGACAGATTATTGATGCTATCCTGCTACTAATTTGGTATTGAATTATGGTCCTTAAATAAAATTTCATGGGTGCAACCTTCATTATACGAAGTTTCTATAAGTTTTTTTTCTCTTTTTTTCTTTTTCTTTCGTCAATTGCGATGGGAACGCCACTTTAAACATTATTGCACAGCCTCGTTTTTATCTGCTTAAGATGACCCGTTTAATAAATTCTGTATTCAATGACCACTCATTCAATATCCTCTTAGTACATGTATCATTGAAGCTTGTGTAGCTTCCTTATGTTTTCTGTTGTACAGTTAACAACATCGTGAAATTGACAAGGTGAATGTTTTTGGGATGATTTAGGAATGAAATTGATTGAGTGTGTGGAGCGAGTTTTGAGTGAATTTAATGGGAGGTAATCCTATATCGCAAATTTTGTCAGGATGAACAAAATTAGCGATATTGATTACATCCCTTTAATAAAATTTGCATACGCGTTCTAAAGATAGCTTCTTAAATCTTCAAAAAGCTATTAGACGCTTACAATTTGAATTATGTCAGTGAAATCGCCATTTTTTATTCAAATTTATTTTTAATCACGCTGTTGATTTTATATTTTTCGATGGGTTTGGGCGTTTTTGAATGGTTTAAGTGAATACTTAGAGCGAATGAATGGAGCGCTGAATTAGCGATTTAGAATGGTTTTGATTGGGGCGAATGTCAATTTCAGGATTTAACTAACTGTACCGAGGTAACTAATTTAAGAGATGAAGAGAGTATTTGTTGATTTTATTTAGGTTTCAAATTTAAAACGTAATCACACTGTATAATTACACCGCCATGATATCAACAAATATTCTTTTCAAATCTTTTGAATTGATATCATGGAGCGAAATTAGTAAAGATTTGTTCATATTTTTTAGTATATAATTTGAATGGAACTACTTTTCGCGAAAACTTAAGTCAAAATTGCTTCCATGGTGCATTGGCACGAAAATTGTAGGACACCAATAAAATTAAATTATTTTAGAACAATATACTTACTACTGCTCATTTGCGAACTGATGAGGGACAAATGACTCGTGTGACAATGACTTAAATCAAGCGGCGGATAAAAGTTGCCAGAGCCAGGGGATCCAGCTCTTCGAACATCAATCGGAAATTTCCGTAATCTTGAACAAGTACCTCGGACGTAAGTAGTAATTTTGGGGCATTCTAAGTAATTTGTCTTCTTGTAGTATACGCTTGAAGAAAATTAATGAAAAACGCAGTAAAGGTTTTTCTCTTTTTTTTTTCAATAAAAAAAACCCACTTTTAAGCTTTCGTCGAATTTTATTTATCTTTAGGGCATATTAGTATTTGATCACAAATCGCAGTGTTTTACTGCCATCAATTTATGATGAGCCTCAAAGATCTCTACAGACGGGGAGAATGAACAAAATGTGATTTTCTTCATGCGTATTAAATATCTAAAGTACCACCAGTTGCCGAAATACCTAATAGTGACCCAAAATTAAAATACTTATACGTGTTATTTACCGAGGTACTTACCAGTTAACGGAAAAATCCAAGCGATGTTCCACATGGATCCAAGGATCAACAGCCCAATGCGTTACCGAATAAGTATAGCGGAATCGGCATATATAAAAGAGCAAAATTTACGGATAAACTTATTCTTTTCTGGCAGTATTTGCTACACTGATACACTCCGTAAAATTGAAATGTGAATGATTTTTGAGTGGAATTGTATGAGCGGGATGAGCGAGTTTTGAATGAAATCAAAAGGAGGTAATGTTTTATTACTGATTTCGTCAGACGAAATTTGCGAAATCATATTACCTCTTTTAAAAAAGTACCAGACGCTTTGAAATACCAACCAATAAAAAAAGAAGAGATTTGATCGACGAAATGTTATGTTGAGCTTTTGGAACGAATCCGAAACGTTTTGAGAGATTTCGTACTATTAACAACATCGTGAAATTGACAACGAGAATGATTTTGGAATGAGTTTGGAATGTAATTGAATGTATGTTTTGGGCGACTTTTGAGTAGAATTAAAGGGAGGCAATCCAACATTGCTAATTTTGTTTATCCTTAACAAAATTAGCGATATTTATTATTCCCCTTTGATAAAATATGCATTCAAGTTCTATAAATGTTTCATATTTCTTCGAGAACTAAACAGACGCTTAAAATTTCAATTATGTCAGTAAAATCGCGATTTTTTCTAGCTATATGTATTTTGAAAGAACGTGGCTTTTTTTTTTTTCATTTTCGGCGTTTTTTTTATGGTTTCAATGAGTGTTTGGAACGAATGAATGGAGTTATTTGGAATGGTTTTGATCGAGATGAATGTCCATTTCACGATGTTGTTAACTGTAGCGATTTGGCTGAATGGCTTGAATGCATTTAATGGCGCGCTGAGCGGGCGATAAGAAAAGTTATTTTCTTTTCTTGTTTTTGTTTTCGAGTAGACTGGCCGCAATCGTTTTTGCCAGCAATTTCAGAAAAATGTTTTGTTGTAGTTCTATTACAAGCGTCTTTAATCCAAGTTCATATTAACAAGTGCTGAACAAAAACTTCCTTCTTCTTTTCAGAGACAGGGGACTTAATTGGAATTAATGTAATGACTGACACATTTAATTCCCTTTGAAAAAATACTCGAAAGAAGAGTCTGGCGACCAGACTAGTTTTCGAAGGAAATGCCAATTTCACGATGATACTAGCTGTAATACATGGCCAATGTCTTGCTTTTGTTTTGTGGTCAATATCATGATACGGGTTTTAGGAAAGCTAAAATATTCATACGCGCCAGGAAAGAGAACCACTTGAATAGATCAAATTTTCAGTCTTCTTAACTCAATCAACTCATTGTTAAAGCCTAGAAAAACACGGCGACAATCAATTTGGCTGCAAAAAAACGCTTTGCTTTTTGACAAGAAGAGTTGGTGGGTTTTGTTGCTGTTGTTGTTGTTGTTATTATTATTATTATCATTTTCTTGTGTTTTTTTGTTGTTGTTGTTTTTTGTTGCTGTTGTTTTTGTCTTTTCAAACGTATCGCAATAATTTTATCTTCGAGCGTGACTTAAAGCTAAAAATCCAATCATAAGTCGGGTGTGTCGTTACAAAGATCGATGGGCGGAATGAGCGATCGACTAATTATGCTACGTTGATGGATTGATTATGCTACACTTAGATTTTCGAAAGATGAAGAATGTGTAGCATAATGTTGGCTTTTAACTTATGTAACAGAGTGTTACAGTTAAGAACATCATGAAATTGACAAGATGAATGATTTTGGAATGAATTTTGACTGAAATTTGATGAGTGTGTGGAGCGAGTTTTGAGTGAAAATAAAGGGAGGTAATCAAATATCGCTAATTTTCTTCAGTGTGAAAAAATAGAGATATTTATTAATTTCCTTTAATAAAATATGCATAAAATTTCTATAAACAGCTTCGAAATTCTCCTAGAACCAATCGGACATTTAATATTTCAATTATGTCAGTAAAATCGCAAGTTTTTTTTCTAGTTATATTTGTTATTCGTGTAGTTGTTGAACTTATCTTTTTGTAATTTTGTTCGATGAGTGAGCAATTTAGCATGTTCCTGAATGAGATGAATGTTAAATTCGCGATGTAAATAACTGTAAGTTGTCAAAATGTAGAAATACCAATCCAAAATCAACATTTGATTGAAGTGAAAAATCTCCTTGTGCCAGATAAATCGAACGATCCCCATCCGTAGTATGACAAGGCTCAAAGCTTTTTTTTCTTTTCTTTTTCTAATTAAGGTAGTGGACCCTTGATAGTTCCTCAACATTTCGGAGCTCAGAAACTTTCACAATGTTAACCGATGTTTCCTCATGAAATCATTAGGAAACATCGGTTTACACTGTTAAAGTTTATGACTCCCGAAATGTTGCGGAACTGTTTCGGGTCCACTGCCTTAACTCAGCTCAACACAAATGTCTTGAGTTAGTTTTCTGAAGTCGGAAAATAGGACCACTTATACTACACTTAACTAGATGTATTGAACGATGAAATCTCGTCTAATCTCGTCTAATCATGTCTAATAGCGAGACCGCGGTAACTTAATAATCCAGAACATTTCCAGGAGAAAAATATACACAAACAGTTTACGGGGAAAATTAGGGTACCAGTCTATTGACGAGCCTCATTTTCAAATTTTGTGACGGGTTTACGTACTTGTTTTGTTGATTGCCATAAATGGACCGCTAAATTACGAGAAATTAGTCACAGTCTATTAGAAAAGTGTATCCGATTTTTTAGTCTCTTTCCGCTTTTTGACTTGATTTTTTGTTAGAAATCCATAGGCGTTTGGAGGATAGGAATTCCAGAAAGGAATTCAATAGCCAGAGAATGTCATGTTATACCAAAACTGGTTTTATTTTATTCATAAATGGAATATGTAATCGAAAAAGGCACATTTGATTTACTATTTCGAGCCTATGTACATTAAGATAATTAGCAACAATAAGTACATTATCATGTACGTTTATGAAATGAATTCAGATAATTATACGCTTTGTTACACTGAAGAAATATGCTATTTTTGATCAACCGGATTAATTAGGGATTAAGGTTATTTAATTAGGAAGAGAAAACGGTGAATTTTGGACCCATGGTTTTTGAAAGAAACCTGGATAATTAATTATACAGTCACTTCTTTTACCTTTAAATGGCAAAAAGTATTTTCCCCAATAAAAGTTCTTTGTAAAGGTGCGCATAGAAACCGTGTCGTATTTTAGAAGATATCCACAATTTCGGTATCAAAGCGAAATCAACGAAACACTGGGCAAACTGATTTCTATCCCGTAACCGGGTCGGGAGTAGCTGGTACCCCGCCATATTAGAGTATCTCTCACATAGCGGGCTACCAGTTTACGCCCGGGTGAGACTGGTCCCAAAATCTACAATCAAAAAAGCTATTCTGATAGTTGACAAAAGGACTCGTCTGTGCCCGGGTTGGATCCGGGCCAGAAATCAGTTGACCCACTCAACGTCTTCCGTCATGTTTAAGAGTGTGTTGCATTAAGTTTTAAATATTAAGATTGATTCAAGTATGTCGCCAAACACCAACATTTTCAGAATTGACACACAAAGGCTCTCACAATTTTGACATTAAGTTCATAATTCAAGATGAAAAACATTCGTCTGGTCAGAGGATGGACCTTATGATGTAATATTAGAAAAACAACGAATAAAGGAGATGGATTATTGACCAAAACTGCTTGGTGAACTATAATTTTATGCTTACCTTCATGAAACTTGGTCAGAATATTTGTCTAGTTACCAGGATTAGCACTATAGGATTAGCGCAGATCTACAAAAATCCATAATCACGCAATTTTGATGTTAGAAAGACGTCAATGGCTGGTCTTTGTTCGCTTATGATGATATCCCGAAAAAATGTGTTTGTGAAGTGTACAAATGGTTCATAATTGAGCCTTTTTTATTCCTAAAGAATTTAAGCTCTTAAGACATGTGTATGCAAAGCTTTGCTAAGTAAGTATCAAGTTTGCCCTGAATCATGGGCTCGTAAGCTCCATTCCAGATAAGGCTTATAGTTTTGAATGATAATGAATGAGTGTGAGGAGCGAGTTTTGAATGAAATATAAGGGAGGTAATCCAATATAGCTAATTTCGTTCAATTTGGGCGAAATTCCCAATATTTTTAACCTCTCTTTAAAAATGGTTTTCATACTTTCCAATTCTGTGTCTTCACGAACAAATCAAACGCTAAAAAATCCCCACCAGTCAATAAAAATCGTGGAATTATTTCATTAATTTCCATGAAATGTTGATCGTTTTGATCGAATTCGAATTGTTTTATACGATTTCGGAGCGTTTTTGAGCGATTTGAGTGAATTATTTGAATGCACAAATGGAGCACCGAGTGAGCGATTTAGAATGGTTTTGATCGAGGTGAATGTCAATTTCGCAATGTTAATAAGTAAGCAGTTTGGCTAAGTAAGGATCGGATAGGCAAACTATGGCTCAGATGATATGCTGCAGTTGTAATGGAGGGGGGGGGGGGGGGGGGGGGCTGGGGAAAAATCGGCTGACATGAGTAGGTGCACCACCCACCCCAGTATAATATGCCATAATGGTAAAAAAATGTATTAAACTACAAACATACAAACAAATAAAACGTGTAAGGTAATTGTCACACTAAAACATCGTTTCGAGACCTTGAATAAGCTTCCGTTTTGGAGTTTAGCTACCAAGAGATGAAAGATCGATTAAGATTTAAATTAGATACCTATTTATCATCAATAACGAAATAACCTTGATTAAATTCTAAAACCCCGTAACTACAGCTTTGATTAAGCTGTAGTTACAGGGTTTTCGAATAAAAGCAACCAATACATGCAGTAACGATATTTCCGAGATCTTAAAGTACCCTTGTAAGTGAAGCTGTTCAAATATTAAAGATAGTCGTTCTCAATTGTCACTGCAGTGTGTAGTATGTTCTGAATAGCAAAACAAAGTACTAAAGATACCGATAGTCGCAAAAATATGTTACAGTAAAAAACATCGTGTAATTGACAAGGTGGGTGATTATGGAATGATTTTGGCATGAAATTCAATGAGTGTGTGGAGCGAGTTTTGAGTGAATTTAAAGGGATGAACAAAATTAGCGACATTTATTACCTCCCTTAAGTAAAATATACATACAAGTTCTATAAATTGTTTCCTATTTCTTCAAAAAAAAAAAAATAAATCAACCATTGTGTTTGTGAAATCGCGATTCTTTTCTAGTTTTTTTTTTTTTTTTATTTTGAATGACGTTGTTGATTCTATATTTCTCAGAGAGTTTGGAGCAATTTTGAATGGCTTGAGTGAGTGTTTGGGATGAATAAATGGAGTGCTGAGCGAGTGATATTGAATAGTTTTGATCGAGAAGCATGTCAATTTAACAATGGTGATAATTGTATGTTGATGTGTAGCTCTAACAAGGTTTAAAATGCGCCAAGGAAGATCTTCTTTGGCTAACTGGTTAGCGCATATATCTGATTGACAACTTTTGTCAATATTAATTGTCCATGAGAGAACCAACCCGATCCTCGACTGTTCATTTTGAGCTATGAGCAGTCACAGAAATTATGTTTGTAAGCTTGTTATCATGAAAATGACAATGGGAAACAATATGTCGTTGGACAAACAAAATGCCGATGCCTCAGCTACGTGTTCATGGTTAGGACGCGAAGCGATTAAACACAACCATTCCCACGCTCGCTTCTGAATATTATTTCAATTATTTTCATATAATTATTCATATAGTCATTTCAGAATTTGCTACCAAAAGAAATTTGTGACCCATCAGGAAGAAAAAAATACCATTGAGAACATCGTGAAATTTACAAGGCGATTTATTTTCGAATGAATTCGAATGAGTTCGATGAGTGAGTTTTGATTGAAATTCAAGGGAGGTAAAACAATGCCGCTAATTTTGTCCAAAGTGGACAAAATTATCAATATTGTTTACCTCCCTGTTATAACATTTACGATATTTTCTGTTTTTATGCCTTTATGCCCCCCCCCCCTTCCATCACCACCGCAAAAAAACAACAACAACAAGAAAAAAAATAGTCAAGTGACCTATCAATTAGGATATAACAACAGTGATTGGCATACAGTACATTCTATCTGATTTTCAGACATTTCCATACAATATTCCATGATTTTTCAAAGCTGGTAACCTTCAAAGACAAATATTCTATTTTTCTATGGCTATATTTGAAAATTAATCGTGAAATGTATTTATTTCTTGAAAGGCTCGATTTGATGAAACTTTGATGAATTTTAATACGTCAAAGAAGAACCTAATTAATGTGAATAAACATGATAATTTACAAAAATGAACATCAATGGGATTCGTGCTTAATAGTATGGAAGGTTCAAAGTAAACAAAGCGGGCCTTGATATATCACCCTGTTGCATTCCGGAAATAGAAAAAATGAATGTCAATAAACGTTCTCTCATCTCTATAGATTTTATTTTTACAAATGGAATGAAGGAAACATTGTCATCGAGAACATAGGTATTAAAAATATATCACCCGTCACTCGAAAAGGGACCATATGGAATGTTTGTAAAATGATAGACAGCTCTCGGGTTTTGATTCTGTGTACCCTATAAAAAGAGAATAATATGTAAGTGTCTTAAAAATAACTATGCTATCTGGTCGACGTTGGGAGAATTATAATATGGAGGTTCATGGGAATATTTCAGTGATTAAATTTCACGAAACCTTTAAAATTAAATAAATTCTGGCGAAATCGTTCTCGTTAACTTAATGAATATGCCAAATAATGAATATGTTTCTAACAGTAGACTGTCTGATATCAATTTAAGTTATCAGACAGGTGATATCAGGTCAATAAAGGCTCCCTTGCATAGAAAATTGGTAATATCGGGCTGCTTTGTGTTATAAAACAGAAGATTTTTCTCTTGATGCTGAAAATGATTTTTTTTCCAATAACGTTGACTATTACAAACCCGTGTTATAACCAAGGACAGAATATCGTCGTAGGCTGTCCAAAATCCCGTAACTACAGCTGAATTAAGCTGCAGTTACGGGAATTTGAAACCATATCAAAGATACGGGATAGTATTCGCCTTAATTACAATCAGAATTCAACAGACAGGATCGGAAATTTCGAATAATTCTATAAACTTTAATTATAATTGGAATGAGCTAAAATTTGTGAGTAAGGGTAATTCCATTTTGAATATTTTATCAAACAATTCCAACGAAAAAAAGGGACAATTTTAATACTGTTTCAAATATTATATTACCAATTAGACGTCTGTGTATATAATGAATGGTTGTAGTTGTTGTTGACTTTGTTGTTTTTGTTGTTGTTGTTTTTCATTCTTATACACATGTATATGAATTTTCCATCTTAAGTACTCTTAACTAAAAGGGAGATAATGTGAAGAATAAAGGGATATTAAGGTTTTAAAAAGAAGTACAATTTTCTCGGAATAATTTCCTAGTATTTTTTCGAACTTACAAGCAGGATGATATTCTATTAGTTGATTTTATAACTATCATTTCCTAGATTGACCACCAAAACCTCGTAACTAAAGCTCCAAGAACTGACCTTATAATTTGAGCTGCTGTTGATAACTTTTCCTTACAGTTTACTTATTTTACTGCATTTCTAACTTATCTTTCCTTCAATTCCCAGGGTTCGATGTCGGCCTAGAATTTAAGTTATTAGTCCCATAGTAAAACCTATCTATAAAGATAAAGATACTATGGGAGTAATTGCTCAAACTCTGTACATTAAATATATTTTTTGTAGAATTTCAAGGTCCTGAGATTCGAACACTGCAAAAAGGTGCTATTGTTGTTTTTTTCGTGTGTTGCAAAGTTTTGAGTGAATTTGTCGACAGCAATGAAGGAATTTTGATACAGGGGGGGGGGGGGTGTTCGAACCCCGAACCCAATTGTGGATCCGAAACTGAGTATATCGGAAAATATGATAACTAGACACCCCTTATCACAAACTCTGGTGTCGATTTCCAATCGGAAAAAATTCAGGGGGTGTCTAGTTATCATATTTTTCGCTACCCAGGCCAATAAAAGTACGAATATCTTCGCTTTATGTGGATCTTTTGCCGAGAAATTTGGAATGTGTGTAGAGGATACATAAATGCTTTTAGACAAACACAAACAATGAAGAATAGTCAGGTTGTTTAACAAAAATTTAATGACAAACCTAAAAAACGAGCAAAGTCACTCACTCCTAGGGCTAGAACTCGCTCATTTTGCTTAGTTGTCACCATCCCCTTTTATTTCTTTAAAGAAGAACCATTTATCTCGACAGTGATACTAAAAATTGAAATGAAAATGATTATTTTGGTTTTCAAATCAGTCAAAAACTTGCCCCACCGTTAGTTCCGTATCGAAAAAATCGATCAGGTGTCCATGAACCTTCTGGTGTCGGCGTGGCACGTTATACCCTGTGGTTAAGGCACGGCAAGGTCTCCACACGGATATCGCACGGTCACTGTGCGGTGGCTTGCTTATAAATGTTAAACGCGCAATCATATGGTCCTCACGAGGGCACCATAAGAAGACCCTTCGGCAGCTGTATAGTCTACAGTAGATCCAGGTGACCAATGCGCAAATACCCACACGGGTACCTCAGTTATTCTCTTGACAGTATAATGGAAAATACATGCAGGATCCTCACGATTTTGTGAAAAACACACGCCTTAGAAAGTTAAAACAATATCACCCAAAAGTCGTAAGCTGCGATATCGTAAGGCGTTCGTGGCTAATGTAAACCAGCCTTAATTCGGTATGAAATGAAGATATATTAACTGGCTTCGTATGATATCTGATATAGAATATATTCTGATTATAGCCCTGCGATGCAAAAAAGTAAACGCAAACGTTCATAAATTGTTCTACACTTTGCACATGAGTGAAAGTGCAAAGCGGGTGAAATTTCTCATTTTTTTATCTAGAACGCAGGGCAGGGTTTGACAACTGGAATTTGAATTTGTATTTGTGCAAAAAAATTAAACGCAAATGTATGGTATACTAACATATCGATGTTCAACTACCGGAAAACTTAGACAGGAAGTGTAATGGATTATGGGAATTATCACGTGACAAGTCACGCGAGATTTCGATTAACAAGCCTCGTTTTGTAGGCATCTACTTTTCGAAGCGTATAGATTTATTCATTACAAATTAAACAGAATGTCAATATCTATTAACTTCTGAGGAAACAAAGTGCAAACATAAATCAAGATATATTACACCATTGGTACAGTTAAAAACATCGTGAAAGTGACAAGCTGAATGATATTGGAATAATTTCAGACTGAAATTGAATGAGCGAGAGGATTGAGTTTTGAGTGAAATTAAAGGGATAAAATCCATTATCGCTAATTCGTTCAAGACAAAAAAATAGTTTTGTTTACTCCTTTTAATAAAGTATGCATAATAATAATAATGATAATAATAATATCTTTATTTTAAGAAGGTAAAACATAAAGACATGGAATTCAACCAACAATGAGATAGAAAAGAGTCTTTTTTACAATGTTGCCTTCGCTAAATCCCAGACTCTCACCCCTATCCCAAACTCACACACACTCCCCCACTTTCACTCACTCACTCGATCACTCGCTCATCCACACAAGGTCCTATAAATAGCTTTTGTGTCTTTACGAACCCATCTTACGCTTACAAATTTCTATAAAGTCACTGATAGCGCATATTTCTTATAGCGATTATTATTTTGAAGTTAATTTTTGATTCCATTATTTTAGTAAGTTGAGAGCTTTTTAAATGATTTGAGTGGGTGTTTGGAAAGAATGGATGGAGCACTGAGTGAGCGATTTAGAATGGTTCTAATCGGAATGACGGTCAATTTCTAGATGCTACTAATTGTAAGAAGAGGTTTTAAAATTCACAGGAACGAGATTGCTTTCACCCATCGAAGTTAAAGAATATAAACCCAAACCTGTGTGCTGTTTATAGTGGTTGCTCAAATTTGACTGTTTTAGGGAAGACTTTTTTTACCAGTTCACGACGGACTAAAGTTTCATCTAAAGCCGGTAATGCTCAATACGAACTAGTCGATTTCCGACTGGAGTATGATTTTTTTCCGACTAGAATATAACTTTAGACCCATTAAGCCTGATTATTGAGGCAAGCGTTTGTTGTTGTTGTTGTTATTGTTGTTGTTGTTGTTGCTCTTCTTCTTCTTTTTCTTCTTCTTCTTCTTCTTCTTCTTCTTCTTCTTCTTCTTCTTCTTCTTCTTCTTCTTCTTCTTCTTCTTCTTCTTCTTCTTCTCCTCCTCTTCTTCTTCTTCGTCTTCTTCTTCTTCGTCGTCGTCTTCTTCTTCTTCTTCTTCTTCTTCTTCTTCTTCTTCTTCTTCTTCTTCTTCTTCTTCTTCTAGTTCTTCTTCTTTTTTTATTTATTTATCTTTTCCACTAGAAAAATGAATATTTTCAAATAGCACTCGTTTTATATAAAGTATTGATATTTTATTCAAATTTGAACAAGTTTTAATTTCTATTTCTAAATATTGTTCTATCTAAAAATGATTCGGTCTGCTTTGTAAGCAATGAAAGTCACTTTTTTATGAAACAACATCATTTTTGGTATCAAAACGACTTCAATCTAACTAATACAACATTTAACATCCTACGAAGGCCATTATATTAGAATAATTAACTACGTGTGTCATATTAATCTAGGTTTTAAATCACATTTTCATTAAATTTTAATATAAAAAACATGACATGGCATGGCACGCGACGTTAACTCTTTTCGGGTCAGAAAACTTTATACAAGACAAATGTTGGCCTACATTTCAACAACGCAAAGTAAAATCGCCCGGAATTTACTTTTCTTAAAAGTGTCCAAAAAGAATTCGTTTCCAAATATTTACAAATTATAATATATTGTTAATTTCAATAAATGGACAAAATTCCGTATTCGAGTAATAATCACGGAAACATACGAACTCGAAACAAAAGTGCGTTGATTGATAGGCGTATCTAGGACTTAGAAATTTATACGCACTCAGAAGGCGACAGTCAATGAGGATAAAGGCGATAAGAGAACTATGAAAAAGATGAATGTCCTCCGCCCGCTCCCTTTTTATGATTTGAGCGTTAGTGAATAATCAAAACATCGTAACTACAGCTTGAATAAGCTGTAGTTTCGATGTTGTGACCATTTATCAACGATTTTTTCAACAGAGAATTATTTCTTAAAGGCGTAGATTGCGTAATGGGAGTTACGCCCTTGGATTCCATTCCAAGAGACCGCATCGAGACATTGATTTTACATTTTTAAGTCAATCAATACATGTAGATGGATAATCAAATTATCATAACATCAACTAATCCAGACAAATTGAATCAATGACGTTTTTGTTGTGTCATTAATCAGTCTCACCATGCCAGGGTTAAATATATATAGTCGTGAAAAGGTACAGTCGAGTATTTGACGGCTAACCGTCACACTATCGTATTTTGTTACGCTAGTATTTCTTACAAAGATTTCTTTGAAAGAAAAAATTTTAACACCCCCCCCCCCCTAAACACACACACACACACATTCAGTCGCTCACGTATTTTTCTTGTTTTCGAGAAGAGCTTTGAATATCTAGGCAATTAAATTTATGATTTTGATATTACTGGATGTATAAAAATTGCTGGAAAAAATGGACTAAACGCCTTTAGAAAACTGTAAAAGCTAACGGGTTTAGTTTAAAGCTTCACAAGGGTTTACAGTGTATCTATGATTTTCAGTTTCATATCTTGCTTTGAAAAATCGTCACAAATCTAAAAATAGTATCACTGAGAGTGACGGATCATTCGGAACATCACTCGGCCATTCCCGTGAATTGCAACAGACCTCGGATGTATGTAAGGCGGATGGGTATGTAACAAAATCGTGCATTTTGATAGGCGGAAACAGTATAAGAATCAAAGCACTGAAAGTACTGATGGTGAACGAATCTGTTGGCATTCTAAAGTGATATATTGAATTCGTTGAGAAAAGAGAAATTATAAATGTAAAAAATAATCAAGGGAATGTGTCTCGTCAAAATTCTAAATTCAAAGAAAGAGAACGAGAGGAAAAGAAAGGTAGAGAGAGTGACAGACAGAGACAGACCGATAGACAGAGAGCGATAAGCCTAGAGAAAAGAAAACAGGCAACTATAGTGTCTATACTAATGATTCTTTTCTTAACTCAAAAATACCAGTCAGAAAGGTAATTCAATTTCCACATGCGGAACCCATATTTTAGCAGATTAAACAGCAGTCTATCTGCATTTTGACTTTTAAACGTTATCCGCTATGGCTCTTGTACGACATGAATGGGGTCCCCCCCATCCTCCGAATTAAAAGACCGCTGTTTCGTAATGGTAATAACAGGGTTTTGGTCTCTTTCGGTAATATTCAGTCTCGTGAAAGAATAATTATCTGATGCCATTGCGTAAAAAAGGAATAAAAAAAAAAACAACAATTCGATGAAATCTATGTAGGAAGGTATTTTGTACAGCTAATGAATTGTCCAAATATAGTCGTTGTTTAAATTCTATTGCTCCTACCAAACGGCGGATAATCGTAAACCTAAGAGGGTAGAAGATGGCAGCTACGTACGGATCTATGCTCATTATAGTTCTGGTGCGAGAAATACCAATTTCCATGTTAAGGTAAAGGTGCTCCAGTCCACAGGCGTTGATTCACAATCCAAGTTTCGGTTTTTTTTGTAATATTTTACATACTTCCGGTAAAACAAATAGATGAATGATTGTTTTGAGGAAATTCTAGCGCCATCCGAGGGATAGAAGCGCTACTATACAGTTGTAGTTACGATGTCAAGTACTTTGAAAAAAAAATCCATTCGATGTTAAAATTTGAAATAAGGTCTATCGTGTTGGGATATTTGTTCATTTGATTCTTTTATTTATCTATCTATTCACGACATTCATATATTAACAGTAAATCGTACCGAGATTGCTATATCCCCTGTTTTCCGGCCTTGTTTGAAACGAAAAAAAACAAAAAAACCCCAGGGAATGGGATTTGGGTAATATGATACAAAAATACCCGTAACCGAAGATATTTACATTACACAAGTATGCAACAAAAAGCTGTAAGATAAAAACGGGATTTAAGGAAGAGGTGTAAATTTGGTAGTTGAGAACATAAGTTGTCTGGCAATGGGTTAAATTTTACTTCATATCAAGGCTGGTCACGGTCAAGTGGTGCGTGTTTATGTTTTAATGATAATTTGGACTAAATATACCGTATTTCACCTTTTAGACGCGCCCTCCCTAATAAACGCGCTCCCCCATAAATACGATTCCCAGGCCCTTGACTATACGATCAACAACATCCAACCGTCCACGGGCCGTTGTGAAAAATCCGGTCTCGAATTTAATTTCAATAGCTGCTACTCCACGGCGTAATGTTCAATAGATTGTTGGTTAACTATCTTAAATTCCTATCAGGATAAGGCTGGTTGCGTCATTAAAAGATCGTTCAACATCTGAAAAACTAGCGCGTCCTAAATCGCGCAGTCTTCCGGAAGTGCGAAAGGTTAAAATTTAACACAAAATTAAAACTATTTCTCGTTATTCTTCATAAGTCACATGCGAACAAAATCCCCTTTCGTTGTTACGAAAATATTTCTGAAATCATTTCACCTTCTGCAAATATACAAAATATCCGAGGAAAATTATTAAATCCTAGTCACAATTCATACTGTTAAAATAGAAAAGAAACCCGAAAAATTTCGTGCTAGACTTATTTCAAAAGCGACGTCGCCGCTTGCCAGAATCTGGGGACTTCAAAGGGTGCCGACACGCGGTGACCCAGCTAGCTCCAGACGTGTTGTGTTTTCACTACGAAACACTTTCATTTCATGTACTGGGTGCATTTACACATCACGAAATTTTAGGATTTAATACAGGATATTTATTTCATACGTGAATAGGTAATGATTTATTAGACCGCTTTGTCCATCGGTAGCGGAACATTGAATATTGCATCGTCTGGAACTTCCTACCTTGTACAAATAATAATAATAATAATATCGGCTAACACAATCACTTGCTTTTGAAAGCTGCAATTAATGGTCGAGGATGACCGTTTTCGATAGATGACTGTAAATGACAGAATTACAATTCATTAGCTAACATTTTATTTTATTTTTTAAATCTATAGCCTAAATAGATAAATAGAAAAGCGTATTGGGTAGCGTACGTATTTCAATCGATAATTACAAACATGTTAACAGTTTGCTTCTCTGAGGTACCAAAATAAGTAAATTTTTTTTATTAAGTAAAAGAGTCTGAAATAATAGCGCCCCCCACGATTTTTTGCTCGGGCGCGTTTAAAAGAATCACGTGTGGTATGGCCAATCAGGGGTGTGTAGAAGTTCAAGAGTTCACGACCTCAATAAACACACATTTCCGGCAAATTACTACAAGTTGCAATGGCGAAGGTTTAAATCAAAAACATAGTATCTGTCTATACAGTGTACAGACACAAACTTTGTTTTTGCTCTCAAGTCTCGACAATCTTACGCCGATCAAAAATTCGCTCGTATAGACATTCCAAGATATTTTTGTGTTTTTAAAGGATAATTTTCATTATCTTCACTTGATGAAGAATGCTAGTTTCATGCATTAAACGATACAAACAGTGATTTTGTAGAAAGAAGTCTTATACACAGTATATAACACTGGTGAACGAAAATTTCGTTCACCAAAAACTAGCACTGTAGATTTATATCTTTAACAGTAAATAACGGCTGAAAAATCTTAATCGTCAATATGAAATATTTAAACGGTGATGATCTCCATCACAAGAAATATTGCAATGCGCACGTGACCGATTTTAAAGAGGGTTGAAAATAAATTAAAGCTTGAGCTGACAATCCAATATCGCTATTTTCGTCCGAAGGACTGACCTTGAACTTTACTTAGACCTTTGAAATGCGACTAAGAATGTATTTTTTTCTATTTTCAGGTGCTAACTAACTTCAATCAAAAATGGACAACCTTCTAGCTGTATTTATTACACTGACCTTGACCTTCACCGTCACCTTAGTGACCTCAACACAATCAGGTTAGTAGACTTTTTTTTACTAAGTTAAAAACTTCTTACTTGAGACTTGTGCATGCCATCAACGATAATTGTTAACTTTTGGACAAGCGCAGTAAGATTTAATAACATGTGAAGTTGAAAAGTTGAATGATTTAGAATGATTTCGGAATGAAATTGAAAGAGTGGGAGGATAAAAAATGGTTAAGATCAAGGGGAGGTAACAAAATATCGCTAATTTCGACCAATGTTGGATGTGATATATAGTTACGAGGGATGTTCAATTATTATCCGGATTAGGTCTATCAATCATCACTGATTTATCGCTATGTGAAAAAGTATACTCATATAAACGGGACACTTTATATGAACAAACTTGCCAAAGCCTGAAGAAGTTGAACGATGTATATTCATTTCACACGCAAACAAAAGTACATTGGTATAAGGTGGCGGCGCACTGTACATGACGTTAGCGACGTTGTCGAGAATTGAGACATTTGATGTTGTGTGATTTAGCTTGTCACGACTCGTTTTTCATAGAAGAAGTATGAATTCAACGTTCCTGTAATCAAGCTGTGCTTTTATGGTTCACATAAAGGTAAAATCGAATTGTACGACGTCATAATTCTCAGAAAGGTACCTCTTAGCTAATAGCCTATATCTTCCAGAGACTCGGCAATTGACGTCCCTACAGTTGCTTTGGCAAGTTTCTCTCTGTCCGTTCTTCCTCTTTACTCACGGGGCACGAAAGCGTCTTCACCGATGAAAATTAAGCATTTGGAAGAATGAACCATTCCCTTTCAGCGTGACAAGCGTGTTTGATTTATGTCTTTCGTTATTTTGGTAGATAATGAATAAAATTATTAAAGATCAAAATTCCGAGCATTCAGTTGACGTCGTCTGGAACGTTCCGAAACACTTACCCCGCCACTTTTTAATCACATATTAACGAAAATCTATACGGTCAAATAACTTCAAATTATGACAATGCATTTGTAATACTTATTCCAACAACTCACTCTATTTTCAAATTATTCAACAGTTAGAAAAGAAGTAATATTTACAAACGAAAACCAAATACATGTATTATTTTATCTGCTGCGCCGGGTACTCGTTTCCATGACATTTTATATGGCAGATGCGCGCGCGCTATGTTCGATAACTATATCAATTCTACATAACCATATGTGGATTGAATTCCGACAGCGAATGATACCAAATTTAGTTTGATTGCTTTGAAAATAAAATTTTGCGAGGTAGAATCCGGTTAATTTTTGAACAACCCTCGTACCTATGTAGTTGTTGTTTTTATCATTTTTAGCGATTTTTGAGCGTTTTTGAATGGTGTGAGTGAGTGTTAAGTATGATTGAATGGATCACTGAGTAAACGATTTAAAATGGTTATTTGAAATGACAGTCAATTTCGCGATGGTGTTAACTGTAAGAGAGATTGATGAAAAATACAAGTATGTTAGGCCTATTTGTCACTCAAACGATTTGTTGTTGGTACTCATTGATAAGGCGATCTTAATGAGAACCTCAGTAAACAGTTTGATCGACGGATATCAGAAGTTTCCAATATGAAAGCGGAACCAATCCATCGATCTTGATCTCTCATAGGCGTATCTAGGATTTTAGACACACTAAGACGGCGACCAACATAGAATATATAGGATAAAGGCGAGAGGTGGACTGTGACAAAAGACAAATGACCTCCGTCCTCTCCACTTTTCTATGATTTGAGCGTTGGTGAATAATCAAAACATCGTTTCGATGTTATGATCAATCATCAACGACATTTTTTCGAAAGAAGATTTATTTCAATTACACACTTGCGTAATGTGTAATGGTAGTTACGTTATTTTCTCTGGCATTAGACCTCTGCCTCCGAAGAGGTACATATATTTGTCGCCCTGCAATACGCGGGTTTGCCTAATTGTGAAAGATACAGTTGGTAACATCATGATAATGACTCTCATTCCGCAAAAAATCATTCTAAGACACTCACTTAACGCTCTTTTCATTCATTTCAAACACAAACTCAAACCAATTAAAAACGTTCCAAAATCAGTAAGAATACTAGATCAACAACTGAATTCAAAGTGAAAATTGCTTGAAAGAAAACATACTGATTTCATTGACATTATCGCTTAATAAATTTCATTCCGAAATCATTCTAAAATCATTCTCATTGTCAGTTTAACGATTATTTATACTACAGCTGATTACTCGGATGAAAAAGCCGTGGTTGAACTGATGAGAGAAATAGCAGCAAACCATATTTCTGACCCGGGCGGGTATTGTTGCCCGCTATATCGGAATATCTCTCAGACAGCAGGGTACCAGCTCTAGATTGGTCCAACTATCGACTATTAGAATAGCCTAGAACAGGCCATTCATATAGGTGAAAGTAGGACCAGTCTACACTCGAGTAGGATTCGGGTCAGAAATAAGTTAGAAATAAGTTGGCTCTATGAGTGCGTGGTAAGCCTCGGCGATATAGCTACAATCCTATCGAAAGCGGCATTAAACCCCATACCAATGGGACGAAAGCGAGAAATTGTTCCTTCAAGAATTAACAGTAAATACGGTGTGCTTGAATATGCTATTCTATTCCTTTTATTACTCGAATACGCTTTTGTGAGTTGTTATAACAATACATTTGTATACAAACCACTGGTCAAAATAACAAATTCTGCTTGTATTCAATGAATTATATGTTATCTTATGTTTCAATATAGGTTCGGAAAATCCCCTACCCTTTGATATTACAGGAATCAGGTTTTTTATGCACTAAAACTGTCAAAATGCTCTTAAAAGTTTTTTTTTAGCAAAACGCATTTTTTGAGTCATGTGAAATCCAATAATTCACAGCAGTCAACTGTTCTACAATGAATACCTGTTAAATGCATTTTTCATTCATTCAAGCAGATAATAGCAGTGTAATGAATACGCTTTCAGAAGAAACGCGCATTTCATGTTGTTGAAGGGTGTTTTTTTAAGACTTCTTCGGGGAAGCATACGCTATTAATATCATTTAAGTCAATATAACCATGAACTTCAAATTCTATCAAACTTGAGTGTCATAATCACAATATGCGCAACCGAAATTTACACGAATGTCCTTTTTCAGTGACGCAGCATAAGAACGTTTCTATGCCAGGCATATCAATCCGCCTGCACACCTCATCGTATTGCAATAAAATTGACAATTTGTATTGCTGTGCTTGAGGAATACTTGCAATTAAACTGTTGAATGCGCAAATACATGTACTGAACATGTATGTTCAACATAATTGGTAATACTTTGAATTTTAGAAAACTTGTTAAATATTTTTAAAAAGTTTAGAGACACAAATTTTCTACAAAACATACAGTGAATGGTCTGATCAGACCATAGAGATACGTAGGCTTGTGTAGGCTTTTCTTAGCAAACGGATGTGATAGGTGAAAAAGTTGGTACATGTTCAAATAGGTTTTGTAAAACGGATGCATTATTTTCTGAATACGAAACAGTTACGAATTTTACCCTTCTTTGTACGTGTTTGCGTGTGCCAAAAGGGGTTGAATTTTTTCAAACATTAGCGTTTGTTTGATCTTAAACGTAAAAGGTGCCAAATAAAGCTTATTCCTTTTCTGAATACGATATATAGTTTTTGGAATAGGATGCATCCAATTGAATGATTCAACAGCATTGCTTATGAAATAAATATCATCCGCTTTAAACTAAATCCGCGTAACTACAGCACAATAAAGCTGTTGTTACGAGGCAATAGTCCCCAGAGCCAATATGTATTCATACAAATGACAAAAAGGTTGTAATGTCAGACGCCTGAATTTTTTGATAATCTTTATTCATTGGAAATATTAGTTTATAATCTTTTATATGTATATAAAATATGCACTATTTATAGGGACCAAAACATTGTAAATACCACATGAACAACATTAAGTAACCATCATTTTTCTGTATGCTTAAAGTCATACGTTACCATTTTTGTTGTGTAGGCGATGCAGCGTTGCATTTTTTTAAACTTGAAAACTGCTGTCTTTCACAAATTTTTAAAGATAATTTTGATTTAACATAACTTGGATCTGAACTTTAGTTTAAACTACAAATATCGTTTCTACAGAATAATGTAATACCTTTGATTGGCGATTTAAACATCGTAACTACAGCTTAATTAATCCATAGATACGAAGTTTGATCATTCACTAATCCTAAATCACCAATTATTTTGGGAGACTCTCTCTCTCTCTCTCTCTCTCTCTCTCTCTCTCTCTCTCTCTCTCTCTCTCTCTCTCTCTCTCTCTCTCTCTCTCTCTCTCTCTCTCTCTCTCTCTCTCTCTCTTTCTCTCTCTCCCTCTCTCTCCTACACCACCCCGCTAGCCTTAATTTTTCCCATAATGGCACTCTAGATGCGTATTTTTTCTAAGTTTCAAAATCCAGGCATCACTTCTATGAGCATATAGTTGTCATGTGATGTAATTTGCCTAGAAATGCAAAATTTCAATCCTCGCAGGTCTGGCAAGGTCCCGAGTAGATTTTTTTAGCTTTTCATTTTGTGCCGTTTTGCATACTGGGTCTCATTTAATCATTTAATAGTAGCTAAAGCATGTTTCCATAAACGGAGTAAATGAGAGATCAATTGCACCCACAAAAAGTTAAAATTGGGAAAGAAATGTTTTTAAGTATTCAAATCAAAGGTGGTTTGAAAACAGATTTGATATCCGCGTACATTTCCCGGAATTTTCATTATTCGTAACATGAATTCTCGGTAATTTTCTTAAATTACTGTCATTTTAAGCTATTATTGAGCAATTTGAAATCCTCCTATTTTCAAATAGATTTTGAAATTCTTTGTATATTGTCATTTATCAACACGTAAATAGGATAATTTTCGTGAGAGCTGGCGAACCCAAAATAAGTTTGAACCTTTAAATGGAGACTTTCGTCACGTATGTTTACTTCTTTTCCAGCAAAAGCTTCGAAGACCCCGAAATACTTTTAATATTAAAATAAAATCTCAGGGTTATAAACTTCTTATAGAATTGCATGATTTTCAATAAGAAAACAACCCTCACCTAGAAAAAACTGAATCCCCGCATTAGTTAAATCGAAATATTAAGTTCACCTGATCCCCGGATATTTCCTTTTCGCATTGGGAGTCAGAAAAGTTAAAGTTGAAAAGCTAAATCAGTTAGATTAATATTTTAACGACAAGATCAACGATTTTATATTTTGTTTTTAAATTAAGTATACTAATGTCGAGTTTTTGAATAATACAAAGAAGAAGACATTTAGCACGTCGAGCTTTAGATCACGGGGTTACGGGTTGATTTACCTCCGGCGGCACACATCCTTTCCGACATTTATTTATCACTTTTGGGTTGTAATTGTATACTTGTAGGATGAGCGGAGAATCGGAAAAGATGTAATGGTAGGGCCTTCGCTATTGAGAGAAATACCAGGAATCGTTGGTTAACTTCTCTTGCCGCCGAGATACGACTTAATAATTGTTCAAAGCGGCGTCATCCACATGCAATCAAAGAAATACTTCACAAAAAAATTAGGGTAAAAAAGAAAGAAGCATATACATTTTTTAACTGCATTGAGTAAAACTTGATTTTTATTCGCCGTGAAATACGTCTGGTGACCTAATTGCATTAAGTACTATGTTTTCGGAATACTCAATTCCCCAGACAATTTGATTGGTACTTTATTAATTAAATTTTCATCTAAGCACAAAGAGTACCTGGCTGCGTGTATTTCACTTCCAATTCTATAGATAAACAATTTAGAGTGACGGCGTCAAGGAACTACTTCATATTGAAAAAGAAAGGCGATAAGGGTGTTTCGATACTTACTTATACTTGTGAATCTGTACACTGAACATGTATAGGTCCTATAGGGTAAACTGACTACTAAAGATCGCCATTCCAGCTAGATCAAGAAAAGATAGAAAATAGCGAAAATTTCGAACCTCCTCCAAAGGGAAATACAACTCATTAGCAATCGTTTAAAAATAGAAGCCTGCTTTGCACGTGAGTTAACGTGCAAAGCGGGGTTCTATTTCTTTAACGTTTCGCAAATGTTGTCTTTTCTCCCCCCCCCCCATCTTATCAGAAGGGCTAAATAACCTGTGCCGTCTGTCCAAGTGTAGTCTACGTTTTGTACTCCAATGTGATGAATATTCTTGTTGACGAACGTTCATTTCATCTGGAATGCGACATCGATTGGCGACCAAAAACTTGCAACTATAGCTTGAGTTCTGAGTTCCAAAAGAAAGTATACACTTTCACTTTTTTTCATTTTCTTTAGTTTTTATTTTGTTGCTGGATATCTACCCAATAAAATCTGTGTCATATTTAAGATAAGGCTCCTAAGAATTCAGGCACCAAGTTAAATTATCACAAGAAAACAAATGACGGTACTTCATTTAGATTTCGCGATATAGTAAATTTAAAGTGCATACTTTCTTTTTGAACTAAGTATATATAGACACCTCTGCTTTCTAACTAGCGATATAGGAATTTTTGATAGAAGGCGTATGGTTTTATAATAATAATAATAATAAAAATCTTTATTGAAAGAAGGTAGCTCATTAAGCTGTCACCATACAAACAATACAATGAAGAACTTATTTTAACTACGGTTTATCTTAACGTCTGCAAATGTTTTGTTTGAGAATTAATTAAAGTCAAATTCTATTCCGCCATTTAATGTCAAACAATTTAAGTGTTCTCGATAGGAACAGTTTTACGTTTTAAGATGTTGTAAAATCAGTCTGGGGATTCCCAATTTTACGGGATTTATTGCGAGTATTTGTTTTGATTTTTTCCCCTTCTGTTTTTACTGCAAACTGCTAAACCATACTATTCCTAACCAGCAGAAGTTCACATAATTTTCACATATGATTGGAATTGGCGTTTAATAAGTATTTTACAGATAGTAACATCTTGGAATTGACATTCATCTCAATAAAAATCATTCTAATTCGCTCACTCAGCGCTCCATTCATTCATTTCAAACACTTACTCAAACCATTGAAAAACGCTCCAAAATGACTAAAAAAGATGAATATAGCTATGGAAAAAAACGCGATTTCACTGGCATCATTGAAATGATAAGCGTCTAATTAGTTTTTGAAGAAATGGAACCTGTATGCATATTTCATTAGATTACCTCCTTTTAATTCACTCAAAATTTACTCATCGCATTCATTCTATTTCATTCCAAAATCATTCCAAACTCATTCACCTTTAAAATTATACGATGTTCTTAACTGTATGTATTAGGAAGAGATTAAATGGGGTTTTTTAAAGAAAATTTTAAACGTTTAAGAGAAAGAAGCAAATCGGTTTTTGTGTTTTTAATGGATCTATCGCGTCAACGGAAAACAGTTTTAGGAGTGACCTCACCAGAATTTACTTCCGGAAGTCGATATAGATAAAAGTAGATCACGAAGAAAAAATAGTGCAGTTGAAAACTGTGATCTATGTTTATATTTATTTGATTTTTTGCTAGCTTTGCATCTCTTCTCTAATATAACTTTTGGTTCGATCTTTTTTGTGCACGATTTCCTTTCCGGGAGGACGGATAAGGGACGGGGGAGCATACCCGAACTCACTGTCCTCTTAATAGGTGGGAAAAGGACGGTGCCTTTACTCTCGCTTGTATAGCCCAAAACAAGACCCTTATTGACCCAATATTTTTTCCTTTGTCTCAAAAGATAGATTTGTGAATGTAGTTGAAGCGCTAATGACGTAATTTATAAATATAGTGTTGTGGCATGCGATAACGCACTTGAAAGTTGAGCATTTTTATATAGAACAAAGAAGGCCGAAAATCGGCTGGGGTTTGACCTTTAGTGTGCTTGCCAAAACAACATATGAAGTTTTTACCAGAGATATTGATCTAATAGTATCCCTTAGTAGCCTATGCCCGAATTTGTCGATAAGTTTCGCAACTTTTGAAATCGTATAAACGCAAGCACATTTTTAAAAGCGCATCTAATACTGAGCTATTTTTTTCTATTTGCAAACAGGCGTAGATGAAACCAATGCTCAAGCGACACTCGGCGGCGGCGGCGGCAGCGGCGGTAGCGGCGCACATGACACTGCGGCAAGAATAGTCAAGCGATACATACCGCGATTCGTGGGCAAGCGGGAACCAGACGACTCCGAATCTGTCGAAACAGCGCCTGCGACTGATGCAGCTACTCAAGTAGGCCAAGATACTGACTTTTCAGAGTTTCAAACACTCGATGCTGATAATGCAGATGAATTTATAGATATTTTAAAAGAAATAGAAGAGTTATCTAGTGTAAATAAAGATTCACAATACCTCAGTGAGGACGGAGATGACATTTTAGAAAGTGAACCGGACAGTTTAAGACTAGAGAATTATTTTGACGAGACTGAAGGAGACTTTAATGATCTAGGTGATATTGAACATTTTAATGAAGATGATTTCGGAGCAGAGGATGGAGATGTTGACCAAACTGATATGGATAAACGTGCATATCGGCCAAGATTTATCGGGAAAAGATATCGCCCAAGATTCATCGGAAAAAGATATATCCCTAGGTTTGTAGGGAAGAGGTACCAACCGAAGTTCATTGGGAAGAGATATATTCCGAGATTCGTAGGAAAGAGATACCAACCGAAATTCGTCGGAAAAAGATATATACCAAGGTTTGTTGGAAAGCGATATCAGCCTAGATTCATTGGAAAGAGAAATTACCGACCAAGATTTATCGGTAAGAGATATCCAACAGATATCGAGACCAGAGGGTATCAACCGAAATTCATCGGCAAGAGGACTCTGGTTGATATAGATGATAAAAGATACCAGCCTAGATTCATAGGGAAGCGATATATTCCTAGATTTATCGGAAAGCGATATCAACCGAGGTTCATCGGTAAACGATTATATGCCCCGAAGTTTATCGGGAAACGATCGGACGAGACGGAAACGACCGAAGCCGCCGTAGACGTACCCATGCTTTTAGAAAAACGTTCAGCAGAAAAGCCCGACTCTGTTACGTTTGTAGACGACCACAATTCCGAAGATGCGCCAAAATCCAGACGGAAACGATCGATAATGAGCTCGGATGAGGCTGACGAAATGAAACGCGCTTGGGGACGGTACGTTCCTTGGCAGGAAATCCCAACGTACAAGATTCTCAAAGTAGAAGGTCCCGTCTTAGATAAGCGGTTCGTCGCCCCAGAATTTATTGGCCGTAGAGACTCTATTTCATCGATTCTGTCCGCTCTCAACGCTTTACGTATGGCTCGTAACGAGCCGAGGATCGCATCAAAAAGATTTCAGGCGCCATTGTTTATCGGTAAAAGAGGATCAGAACTACAACAGACCCTTTACTGGAACCCGGAGGAACAGAGTCAATTTATAGACGCTTCGTTAGAATCATTATAACATAAAAAAACATTGTGTTAAGTTTGATCAAAATAAAGTCAGGATGTAAGCAGCGTTTTATTTGAATTTTTGAAATCAGTTATCGTGAAAAAAAGACGTTCATTCTGTGGATTTATTGATTTAATGGCAATCTCAAAGAAAATCGGACTTTTCATTTTATCATCAGATCAACTCACATATTACACCCAGAACGATTGACTAACGACATTAATAGTATACGCAAATGACAAGGAATGTTACAAGGAAAAAATATTTTAGTTGTGCTCACCAAGATTTGTGCATTCTGATTGAATGAAAAAAAAGTTTTATTTCTCAATGAAAAGGATTTTTAGTACGAGGCTATTTTGATAGCTCCCGAACAAATTAGTCAAGTGAGAAATCTGATCCATTATCGATTAATGTTGACCTTTTTCTTTCAAGATATTACATCAGAAGATATGGTGAGACGTTCATTTTTATTTCATGGAGTTATGAAACTAAAAACCAATCAGACTTACATATGAATCAGTTTCTCATATTCATATGGAGTGATTATGTTTTTAGTTCTCTACCTATATATATTTTTAAAAGTCTCTCTTCACCTTTTCAATAAGATCTCATTAGTTTTAGTTAATTTTCCTTTATTTCTAAAGTCGTTGGATAAATGAATGAATCGTTATTCTCAAGTATAAAGGGACTTCTGTCCAAAGCTACGAACGACAACTTTTGTTTTGAGTTTAAAGCGAGACAGAACAAACTTTAGGACTAACATTACTGCTGTTTTTTAAAGCCTTAAAACTCCTAGAATCATGTATATTATTATCAATTTCCAAGAATTACGAAATAGGCCAATAGTATTCCAGAAGCCTTCGCTAGTCATTATTCAGTTGGATAACCTTTTCAATTGGAACATTGAAACCTTCGCTAGTCATTATTCAGTTGGATAACCTTTTCAATTGGAACATTGAAACCTTCGCTAGTCATTATTCAGTTGGATAACCTTTTCAATTGGAACATTGAAACCTTCGCTGGTCATTATTTAGTTGGATAACCTTTTCAATTGGAACATTGAAACCTTCGCTAGTCATTATTCAGTTGGATAACCTTTTCAATTGGAACATTGAAACCTTCGCTAGTCATTATTCAGTTGGATAACCTTTTCAATTGGAACATTGAAACCTTCGCTGGTCATTATTCAGTTGGATAACCTTTTCAATTGGAACATTGAAACCTTCGCTAGTCATTATTCAGTTGGATAACCTTTTCAATTGGAACATTGAAACCTTCGCTAGTCATTATTCAGTTGGATAACCTTTTCAATTGGAACATTGAAACCTTCGCTAGTCATTATTCAGTTGGATATAACTTTTCTATTGGAACATTTGTGGCAGGTCATGCAGATTAGTATCATTTTAGCTCTTCATAAATTTTTTATCGAGTTAAAATTTATTCCAACAGATGTCAATCATTTGAGTATAATAAAAATTATATAATTTGATAAATTCGAAAGGTTTCGACCCGGATCGGTTTATGTTTACAAAATACGCGCCGTTCAGAGAAAGAAATATTTTGTGAACCGTAATCGAAAAGGGACCGCCTGATTAGTGCGCAAAATATTATGTTGCGCACATTGAGCAGGCTGATAAGGGTCGAAATATTTTGTTATCTCTTGATTTTCTAAATCTAGACTTGTAGCTCGACGGTTACGAGTGCTTGAGCGCGCCATCGGTTTGAAAACATACTACAAATAAAGTTAGCTTTCACTTTAACCCTTTGCTGTCTAATCCCTGCTTTTTATGTGCCTGTGATTTTATGATTGAGAAAACATTGTGAAAAAAGAAGAAATTGCTTCTGACAAGCAATTTCTTCTTTTTCCACACTATTTTCCACCCTACTTAATGGTCATTTTTCAAATGAAATCCACTTTAAGTTTTCTTCTGCAAAGCCTTTGAATTTGGACACCTCCGAAATTTTGTAAAACAGGAAAGTGTTTTGGGTTAGGGTTAGGGTCTACCTTCCTATATAAGAGCTTTTCAAATTCGATAAACGATTGAATCTACTGGAACCGATATCTTTTTAAAAAATATATATTTTACGGAGTTCCAAGATGGTACTCCTTTTAGTGACGGATCACATATGTGCATATGTGTGACATTTCCAGCAACTTCACATGAGCGCAAAGCAAATTCCCTGACCAGCTGTACATGATTTCACATGAGCGCATTTAGGAACGCATGTCTGTATATGACATTTCAAAAGATTTCACACGAGCACAAAACAATGTCTCTGGCCAGCATGTACATAATATTTCCAACGATTTCACATGAACGCATTTATATAGCAAAGTCACTAGGCAACATGTGTATGTCATTTCCAACGATTTCACATGTGCGAAAAACAAAATCTCTGACCAGCCTGTGCATCCGCAGAGTCTGACCAGGGTCTTCACTATGTTCTCTTAAGATATACAAGATCACAGCCCCTCTGCTGGCCGTCAGTTGATATTCATTGTGCATTATTTTCTAGGCTTAATTATTTTTATTGATCACGCACACATGAAATTGTTGGAAATGTCGCGCATTGGCCCAAACAATATGAGTCTGTGAGTGAGATTCCCAAAAATTTCAAATTTTCGCAAAGTAAAGCATCCGCACAGTCTGACCAGAGTCCTCACTATGCGTTTTGTAGATAGATAAGGTCTCAAAGTATTTGTAGACTAACGGGTAACTTTATATTTACAGTTTGTGGCTGTCTACGCTGCTCAATGTTTATCACGAACATTTCAATTTGTTGGGAATGTCACGCACAGGCTCATATCGTATCGGGAAATACATCGTCCAGTCTGGACTCATTTTTCTTTGATTATCCCATCAATACATTAAAATCTGTATTTTCTTAAGATCCTTAAGACTTAGACTGTCAAAATGTTCATATAATGTAACCGAATATTTAAAAGGGGTTAAAACTTGCGAAGAACTTTTGTATTTAGCCGACGGAAGGTGAACGAAGGTGGAAATGTTTTTCGTTATAAAGCTTGCGAATCTGACAAAAACTGACAAGCGGTTACATTTGCTTGGCTACGGATTTACATAATTATTGTATGTAGGCTATTGAAGTATCAAAACTCGCTTTAGCGCTAAGAGAAGTTTTGATTTTTTTTTTTTTGTATAAGAACTGATGGCAATATTGCCGTATTAATTATGAAAACTCGTAGCTACAGCTTGAAATGGTCAAAGTTAATGGCTTAGAGGTAAATCGAAGTTATATGAAACGTATATATTTTTCTTTTTTGAAAGGAAAAACTGAATATAGGAGTTCACAAGTTCAACCAATGGCTTTTTTTTAAAAATTGGAAAGAGGAATAAAGGAAAAGGCAAAGAAACGGATGCACAAGACGTTATTTAGAACAATCAAAGATCGAGGAACCCATAAGATATTTTTTTTTCTCTTTTCTGATTTCAAATAACTTTCAGACGTCAATATTTGTTGGTTATTTTTTATAAATGATCTTTACAAAGATTCTGGAAAGAAATCATTATAAATAATGAAGATATTGCTTGTAATAAGCAATTTCTTCAATTTCCATAACCTTTTTATCTAAGATGTTTCTTCAGCAGCAAAGTTGCATAAAAATTATCTATTAGTTAATTTTTAATCGAAAGTTAATTTCAGCCAATCTGGATTGCTGTACAATTACAAAATTGAAACAACAAGCTTGAATGGTTGAAAATAACTTCCAGTCTAAATTTGACCAATGGTAATCTTTTATACAACTAGGGAAAGACGTCAAAAAACGTGAGCGTGTAAGATAAAGTTAGTATCAAATACATTGATGTATAAATCAAAGGGCTTCTTTTTTTTAACATTTTTAGGGGAAAAAAAGCCCGTGCCTGACATGTCAAACAACTCTTAATGTGCGCGGAGTAAAGACTCTAGTCGGCCTGTGCATGCGCACAGTCTGACCAGAGTCTTTACTTTTCGTTTTGTAGATAGATAAGGTCTTAAAGTATCTTTAGATAGCTAGACACTCCTTCATTTAGGCTAAGTTGCATCCTATATGCTGAATGTTTGTCCCTCGCTACCATGTCAAATTTTTGGAATTGTCAAGAACAGCTTCAAATAGAAGAAATAAAAATTAACAGCTTGTTTTTGGAATATTCTCAAATCATTGTAAATGTTGACTATTGTGAATTGAGAACATCATGTAATAAAAGTCAAATATTGCGCATTTTCGTTATTGTATATATTTCCTTTTTATTACTTTTTATACTCGTAAGAACGTATTAACGAAATATCTTGCGATTAAAATCAGTATGATAATAAAACACGATATCAGACAAACAGAATTTAACAGTGAACAAATTTAACAGTGTACAAATAAATAAATACAGATAACAACACCTTTATATTGATAAGGTGAATGATTTTGGAATAAAATTGAATGAGTGTGATAAGTGGGGATTGATTGAAATTAAAAGGACGTAATCCAATACCGCTAATCAGCATGAACAAAATAAGCGACCATTATTTATTCCCTTTAATAAAATTTGCATACAAATTCTATAAATAGCTTCCTATTCAATTACGTCAGCGAAACATGATTTTCTCTAACTATATTTATTTTGCATGTAGTTGTTGATCTTATCTTTTGGTGATTTTCAGCGTTTTTGAATGGCTTGAGTGAGAGTTTGAAATGAATAGAAGAAGCGCTGAGTGATCGATTTAGAACGGTTTTGATTGAGATGATTGTCAATTTCTCAATGTAAATAACTGTATATGCGTTTAAGACTCTTTGGAAGTAATTTACGAAACCTGTTAATGACCTTTCATGAAAAGAAGACTCTCTTGAAAGTCCGCAAAACGACGATGAAAGTCAGACTGCAACGTACAGCGTAGTCTGAATAGGTAGAAGATTTCGCGCTGAAAAGATTTTCTTAACTTAAAATCCTCATTTAATCTAATTATTCATCGGTTTTACAAAAATGACTCTGACAGCTCTTGCTGATCTATATTTCAACCAAGCATTAGATTTCCAAGGTGACAGGACTAGTTTGTCAGACTAGTGTCGAAACAGTTCGTTTATCTTTCTTATCTGAAAGATCAAACTACATTTTACTTCATTCCTATATAACTATAGGATTGGCTTGCAATCACATCATTTTTTCGGACAACTGGTTGCTTCTGAATCAAGTTTTGCGAGAGATAAACGAGGGGTTATCAAAAAGTTCCGAGACAATTGCAATATCTTTTTCATCATTTATCTGATTGGATGGAACTATCGGGAGTTATTTTGGTGAATTCTCTATATGCCGGTCCTTTTCCTCGAGTACGTATAAGAACTAGGCGGATCGTAAACTAGTACCCCGATGTCTGTGAGAGACAACGGGTAGTGTATAAATTTTACGGCAATCTGATTGGCTGTGTAGTTTTCACGACAAGTAAGTTATTACAAACCGTAATTTTTTTCCCATCATGTATACCGATATCCGTTAAAATATGGCGGCATCGTTGAAAACGGAAGTACTGAAATTCTGTTGCTTATGGATCCGCTCCGGTCTTGAATTACTTCCGAGGTCGTTGTACCCTAAAATAGTCCGGATAGAAAAATGATGTGCTCCTTTTGCCACACTGTTTTTATGTTTGAGTCAGAGTAAAGTGCTTGAAATGAGGTTCAGCTAAGTGCCAGACCTCTGCTACATTCCATGCATGAGATGAAATGCATTTAGGTGCGAACTATTTTTTCTTGGAGCCTGACCTTTGGTGGAGGTACCCAAGTCTGCGTACACTTTCCTACCACGAGAATTTTTAGGGTAGTCGTGCGCAATGAAAAATTGTGAAAAATTTTATCCTGCAAGGTACTGTTTTCTGGAGATGATATTCAAGAGCATATAACGCTCTTTAAGCCGCACTAAGTTATTAAGCCCAAATTTGCTTTTTAAAGGAGCTACAGACTGTCAAAATGTGCCAATTTACTATATAATTTAACACGGCCAAAACAGACAGGAGTGTAACCTATATGGAGATGGGGGGGTCACACAAAAATATTGATTGCTATGTTGTTTTCATAAATTTTTGACTCAAATGTCACAGTCAACTAGTAAATATGATCAAAAACTGGTTTCTGATAAGAATCTTTCAATATTTTTAAAATTTGAATTAAATTTTTAAAAAAATGTTAAATTGGTGATTTCACGCCTTTAAAGTACTTTGATTCCTCCGGAATGCTTTGGTTTTTTCCCATTATGTCACAACAAGCTGTCTGCACAATTTGATCATCTGAACAAGAAGTTTGGGCTGTAAAGAACTAAAATTTTCATCTGAAAAAGGTATGGATAATGCCATCACCCTAGAATATCAGCCACTTAAAAGCCTTGTTGGTATGAATGATGGTCGATAGGACCTTATATATGTTTTTGGGTTCAGAATCAACAGTTCAACTCAAAAAGACTAAAAACACAAACTATTGTTGGAAAATCAAACCTTGCTTGAATGAGCTTTCTTACTTTACCTCTGTCTGTCTGTTTGTCTGTCCCCATCTCTATCTGTCTCTTTGTCATTGTCTGTCTGGCTCTCTGTTTCTCTCTCCCTGCCTCCCTCCCCTCTTTCTCTCTCTCTCTCTCTCTCTCTCTCTCTCTCTCTCTCTCTCTCTCTCTCTCTCTCTCCTTCTCTCTCTTGAAAAAAGTTGCAATATGATTTATCCCCCCCCCCTTTTAAGGATTTTGAGTGTAATATTCTTGTATCCTCAAATTTATTTATATGTAGTTACAACTCATTTGTGCCGATCTATAGTTTTGAGCTCAAATAAGAGGTCGCTCTGTTTCAGCCGGTCGATTTCACCGTTACTGGACAGTCTATGTATAATTATGTATGCCATCACCTCAACATATTCCTTTGTTTCACTTACATTTTGTTAATCCTTAACCTCACGGTATTGAAATTCCATGATGGATTTGCTACTTAGGCGATTCATTCTAAAAGTGTTGTTTTTGTCATTGTAGCAGGTTACACATATGATCGTTCAAAATGTTGTCATCTGTAGTAGAAATAGAACTTGTTTTTTGTGTTTTTTTGTTTCATAAGCTTCACTGCAAGGGCCTAGTTGGTTACTTCTCAATTAATGAAGCATATTTTCTTTTTGAAAATAGCTTTCTCTTCTTCTGCATCTGCTGCCTTAAATCATGTTCAATAAGAATCTGTTTTTAGATGTCTGGAAATTGAAAGAATAGCTGGTTTTGGTAATAAAAGGAATCCTCATCTTCTTTTATACCTATCCCACAATGTCAGTGTCATATGACCAAAACGGCACTAATTTGATTGGCTGGCAGTCTAAGTAACCACTTGAAATGAAGATAATAAGCTTCCAAACCCTAAGCCCTGTATGGATATTTCCTGTTATGGATCCCCTTTACATTGTTTCGTAAATATTTTTGTATCGGATACAGCTTAAACTCTTCAATCAAAATGGTAAAAGCAAAAAAATAGTACTTTTAAAAGATTTTGATATATTATACAAAAGATTAATTCTGCCACCATTTTGCTCTACAGGTTCAAATAGTAATTCTTATTTAGAACTTTACTCTTTTTAACACTGTCCAATTAACTTTTCCTGGGAGTTTCTGACCTTTGACTTAGTTTTTGACTATTAAACTAATAATATAAGCTATTCATGAGGGTTTTTTCTTGAATGTATTTATATTTTTAAAGAAAAATTGAACTTAAATTAAACTTAAAATCAATTTTTTCTTCATATAATGATTTTTTTGCAACCAATTTTTAGCATAGACATCTGAAAAGGGTCACAAAGTAAAGAAGAATCATTTTGCTGCAAAACACTTTTTATTTTATGGAAATTGATCACTTATTACCAAAGTTATGTCAATTTCTAATCATCATGTGAAGGACATTGAAACTTTTCCATTTTGGTCCTAATTTCAGAAATATAGGCCTTGTACTAATTCTCCTGCCATTTCATTTCTAAGTAATATTTTTGAAAAATTTAAAGACATGGAAAGTTGTAATACACATATGCATAGGTTGAAAGAAGTTTTGTCCAAATTGGAAATAAAAAGTTTCATATTTAGGATCCGCTCCGGTCTTGAATTACTTCCGAGGTCGTTGTACCCTAAAATAGTCCGGATAGAAAAATGATGTGCTCCTTTTGCCACACTGTTTTTATGTTTGAGTCAGAGTAAAGTGCTTGAAATGAGGTTCAGCTAAGTGCCAGACCTCTGCTACATTCCATGCATGAGATGAAATGCATTTAGGTGCGAACTATTTTTTCTTGGAGCCTGACCTTTGGTGGAGGTACCCAAGTCTGCGTACACTTTCCTACCACGAGAATTTTTAGGGTAGTCGTGCGCAATGAAAAATTGTGAAAAATTTTATCCTGCAAGGTACTGTTTTCTGGAGATGATATTCAAGAGCATATAACGCTCTTTAAGCCGCACTAAGTTATTAAGCCCAAATTTGCTTTTTAAAGGAGCTACAGACTGTCAAAATGTGCCAATTTACTATATAATTTAACACGGCCAAAACAGACAGGAGTGTAACCTATATGGAGATGGGGGGGTCACACAAAAATATTGATTGCTATGTTGTTTTCATAAATTTTTGACTCAAATGTCACAGTCAACTAGTAAATATGATCAAAAACTGGTTTCTGATAAGAATCTTTCAATATTTTTAAAATTTGAATTAAATTTTTAAAAAAATGTTAAATTGGTGATTTCACGCCTTTAAAGTACTTTGATTCCTCCGGAATGCTTTGGTTTTTTCCCATTATGTCACAACAAGCTGTCTGCACAATTTGATCATCTGAACAAGAAGTTTGGGCTGTAAAGAACTAAAATTTTCATCTGAAAAAGGTATGGATAATGCCATCACCCTAGAATATCAGCCACTTAAAAGCCTTGTTGGTATGAATGATGGTCGATAGGACCTTATATATGTTTTTGGGTTCAGAATCAACAGTTCAACTCAAAAAGACTAAAAACACAAACTATTGTTGGAAAATCAAACCTTGCTTGAATGAGCTTTCTTACTTTACCTCTGTCTGTCTGTTTGTCTGTCCCCATCTCTATCTGTCTCTTTGTCATTGTCTGTCTGGCTCTCTGTTTCTCTCTCCCTGCCTCCCTCCCCTCTTTCTCTCTCTCTCTCTCTCTCTCTCTCTCTCTCTCTCTCTCTCTCTCTCTCTCTCTCTCTCTCCTTCTCTCTCTTGAAAAAAGTTGCAATATGATTTATCCCCCCCCCCTTTTAAGGATTTTGAGTGTAATATTCTTGTATCCTCAAATTTATTTATATGTAGTTACAACTCATTTGTGCCGATCTATAGTTTTGAGCTCAAATAAGAGGTCGCTCTGTTTCAGCCGGTCGATTTCACCGTTACTGGACAGTCTATGTATAATTATGTATGCCATCACCTCAACATATTCCTTTGTTTCACTTACATTTTGTTAATCCTTAACCTCACGGTATTGAAATTCCATGATGGATTTGCTACTTAGGCGATTCATTCTAAAAGTGTTGTTTTTGTCATTGTAGCAGGTTACACATATGATCGTTCAAAATGTTGTCATCTGTAGTAGAAATAGAACTTGTTTTTTGTGTTTTTTTGTTTCATAAGCTTCACTGCAAGGGCCTAGTTGGTTACTTCTCAATTAATGAAGCATATTTTCTTTTTGAAAATAGCTTTCTCTTCTTCTGCATCTGCTGCCTTAAATCATGTTCAATAAGAATCTGTTTTTAGATGTCTGGAAATTGAAAGAATAGCTGGTTTTGGTAATAAAAGGAATCCTCATCTTCTTTTATACCTATCCCACAATGTCAGTGTCATATGACCAAAACGGCACTAATTTGATTGGCTGGCAGTCTAAGTAACCACTTGAAATGAAGATAATAAGCTTCCAAACCCTAAGCCCTGTATGGATATTTCCTGTTATGGATCCCCTTTACATTGTTTCGTAAATATTTTTGTATCGGATACAGCTTAAACTCTTCAATCAAAATGGTAAAAGCAAAAAAATAGTACTTTTAAAAGATTTTGATATATTATACAAAAGATTAATTCTGCCACCATTTTGCTCTACAGGTTCAAATAGTAATTCTTATTTAGAACTTTACTCTTTTTAACACTGTCCAATTAACTTTTCCTGGGAGTTTCTGACCTTTGACTTAGTTTTTGACTATTAAACTAATAATATAAGCTATTCATGAGGGTTTTTTCTTGAATGTATTTATATTTTTAAAGAAAAATTGAACTTAAATTAAACTTAAAATCAATTTTTTCTTCATATAATGATTTTTTTGCAACCAATTTTTAGCATAGACATCTGAAAAGGGTCACAAAGTAAAGAAGAATCATTTTGCTGCAAAACACTTTTTATTTTATGGAAATTGATCACTTATTACCAAAGTTATGTCAATTTCTAATCATCATGTGAAGGACATTGAAACTTTTCCATTTTGGTCCTAATTTCAGAAATATAGGCCTTGTACTAATTCTCCTGCCATTTCATTTCTAAGTAATATTTTTGAAAAATTTAAAGACATGGAAAGTTGTAATACACATATGCATAGGTTGAAAGAAGTTTTGTCCAAATTGGAAATAAAAAGTTTCATATTTAGGATCCGCTCCGGTCTTGAATTACTTCCGAGGTCGTTGTACCCTAAAATAGTCCGGATAGAAAAATGATGTGCTCCTTTTGCCACACTGTTTTTATGTTTGAGTCAGAGTAAAGTGCTTGAAATGAGGTTCAGCTAAGTGCCAGACCTCTGCTACATTCCATGCATGAGATGAAATGCATTTAGGTGCGAACTATTTTTTCTTGGAGCCTGACCTTTGGTGGAGGTACCCAAGTCTGCGTACACTTTCCTACCACGAGAATTTTTAGGGTAGTCGTGCGCAATGAAAAATTGTGAAAAATTTTATCCTGCAAGGTACTGTTTTCTGGAGATGATATTCAAGAGCATATAACGCTCTTTAAGCCGCACTAAGTTATTAAGCCCAAATTTGCTTTTTAAAGGAGCTACAGACTGTCAAAATGTGCCAATTTACTATATAATTTAACACGGCCAAAACAGACAGGAGTGTAACCTATATGGAGATGGGGGGGTCACACAAAAATATTGATTGCTATGTTGTTTTCATAAATTTTTGACTCAAATGTCACAGTCAACTAGTAAATATGATCAAAAACTGGTTTCTGATAAGAATCTTTCAATATTTTTAAAATTTGAATTAAATTTTTAAAAAAATGTTAAATTGGTGATTTCACGCCTTTAAAGTACTTTGATTCCTCCGGAATGCTTTGGTTTTTTCCCATTATGTCACAACAAGCTGTCTGCACAATTTGATCATCTGAACAAGAAGTTTGGGCTGTAAAGAACTAAAATTTTCATCTGAAAAAGGTATGGATAATGCCATCACCCTAGAATATCAGCCACTTAAAAGCCTTGTTGGTATGAATGATGGTCGATAGGACCTTATATATGTTTTTGGGTCAGAATCAACAGTTCAACTCAAAAAGACTAAAAACACAAACTATTGTTGGAAAATCAAACCTTGCTTGAATGAGCTTCTTACTTTACCTCTGTCTGTCTGTTTGTCTGTCCCCATCTCTATCTGTCTCTTTGTCATTGTCTGTCTGGCTCTCTGTTTCTCTCTCCCTGCCTCCCTCCCCTCTTTCTCTCTCTCTCTCTCTCTCTCTCTCTCTCCTCTCTCTCTCTCTCTCTCTCTCTCTCTCCTTCTCTCTCTTGAAAAAAGTTGCAATATGATTTATCCCCCCCCCCCTTTTAAGGATTTTGAGTGTAATATTCTTGTATCCTCAAATTTATTTATATGTAGTTACAACTCATTTGTGCCGATCTATAGTTTTGAGCTCAAATAAGAGGTCGCTCTGTTTCAGCCGGTCGATTTCACCGTTACTGGACAGTCTATGTATAATTATGTATGCCATCACCTCAACATATCCTTTGTTTCACTTACATTTTGTTAATCCTTAACCTCACGGTATTGAAATTCCATGATGGATTTGCTACTTAGGCGATTCCATTCTAAAAGTGTTGTTTTTGTCATTGTAGCAGGTTACACATATGATCGTTCAAAATGTTGTCATCTGTAGTAGAAATAGAACTTGTTTTTTGTGTTTTTTTGTTTCATAAG